>PKRV01000185.1:279652-327481 GCA_003709505.1 Hyphantria cunea | reverse complement strand
CTATGAAGTTTCGTAGTTTTTTTCTCAATTTTTCCGTATAACCCTCAAAACAGCAAGAAAGATAACCTATAAAACCTTACTTAACCAATGTAAAATATTTTATATTTATAAATATATATTTATTAATAAAGAATAAACTAATACTTACATATTTAATTCGTTTGCACTAAATAATTTCCCACTATTATCACTGTCAATTGCATTCAAGTCACTTGTTGGTTCAGTTGCCATTGTTACTATATTTATTATTGTTTTGACGATTTGAAATTATATGAAAATAAACGTGGCTACTCACGAGTAAAATGTATCTATAATGTGAGTATTCGCCACGTGCTTGTCCATGAATTTATGAGTATATACTATGCATTGGCGGGGTGGAGTGAAAGAGAAAGGTATTATACATTACTCGCTTGTGTATGCGACTGTCGCGTCGCATACACAAGCGAGTAATGCGCACGTCTCATTTAACGGTTTTATTCCACGCATTTTTTCTTACGGTTTTACTATCACATTTTTTTCAGTTCGGTCGCGCAGCAAAATCCCTATCCCCTCCAAGCCTGCCGTAAGGAACTTCGTTCCAAAAACTGTGAACATCTTAAATTTGAGATTATAAATTCCAGTAAATATTTAGGAGTGGGATTTCAGTTGTACCTACTTCAAAATGAGAACAGGAGTTCTTGTTCTGTAGTGAGACGTATCGCCATAAAATTATTTTAAGGCTATTCCGTTAGTAGTCACGGGTAGATACTCCGTTTCAGTGTACCCGTGACTACAAAGCAAAAACAGAGAATGAGAGTGTTTGTTTTAAGCCTAATAATGATACAAATAGCCATATAAGCACATACGGTTATTTAGGAGCTTTATTTCCTTTAAGATAAAAATATAATTAACTAAGACGCCTACGATCTCACCTAGAATACAAAAAATATGTATATACATTATTATTACATGATAATCGATAAATTTTTGTGCTTATTCCATTTTTTTATCTGTGTATTGACGTACTGACGTTTCGATTTTTTTATTGAATCAAGCCGCCAACCAATCATACAGCCTAAAAGTGTAGTGTTGCCACTTTAAAATATATGTAACGAATTCTTCATTCAAAAACAAAAGATTATACACAAAGGCGGGATGCCCCAGGAACTACATATTTATGAGTATTATACAACCTTAATGCGAGTACTTACTCCTTGTGAAACCATATTTTGCACCTGCCCGTGTAACGATAAGCATAAAAGTTTTATAGTTAAACAGCTTTTGAGTCTAAACTAACCATAAGTGTGTTATTACTATAATAATAGTCATAAATACGGGGTAACTCTGATTATTAAATTATAGGAATTGCAATCGAAAGTATTTCGAAGCTTCGTTTAGTGGGAAGATAAGAAATAACAATA
Organism: Hyphantria cunea; assembly: GCA_003709505.1. Taxonomy (NCBI): domain Eukaryota; kingdom Metazoa; phylum Arthropoda; class Insecta; order Lepidoptera; family Erebidae; genus Hyphantria; species Hyphantria cunea. The sequence continues at coordinate 326,081 of PKRV01000185.1, read as the reverse complement.
GTGCTAATTCTGTTGTTGACCTCAAAAACAAAAATTCAGGAAAATTTGTTGTTGGATTACATACTTTTTTATGCATGGGCCTTCTAAGGTGACTTTACTCGGCCTGATGAAAAGCATAAGCAGAATTCAAGAGTGGTGGTTACCATACTTTTGACAAATGCAGATAATGCAACAATGCAGCATGATGCCCCAAACTATGGCGACCTATGCCTTGTAATAAAATAAACCAATTCGTAGGCAATATGAAGAAATTTTACAATTCTAATTTACCAATTCAAAGTCACGACTGTTGTTTGGGAATTAATTTTCAAAAATGTGCCTTTGCATTAAAATGTAGGCATAGTTCATCTTACACGTACACAACTGTCAAGTCGTTTATAATCGAAGGGGTAAACATACGAAAAAAAAAATAGTCAGCACACAATATTTGTCATGAGTTCCGAAACCACCGAAACGGAATCAAAATCACTGCCTACTAAATTAATCTGACACTTTTTGTTCGTGTTCCCGTATCCCTTCCGTTTCAGGCGCAGAGAAGGGCACCGTGCGGTTTTAGTCGGTCCGATTCAGTTCTGTCACAGAGGCGCTCATAGTTCTAGTTGCTTACCCTCGATGATTAGAAACAATCATTGAGCGTAAGCAGTGACAGCGCGGTCAGTTATTACCTGGATATAATCAACGATGCAGGTCCCAAAGGCCGGTAACGCACTAGTAAAGCCTCTGGTGTTGCGGGTGTCCATGAGCAGAGGTAATCACTTACCATCAGGCGATACTTCTGCTCGTATAACCCCAATTCTGCGATGGTATATTTATCCATTTTACAATTCTTTAATCAAAACCAAGTTTTATTACCAGCGATTCCTGTCAGTAACTGTAAATGTTTCAAAACAATTAATTCTATTTTTATTAGTCTACAAATACGATAAGTATTTTTAAGAGAACACTTCAGATGAGAGCCGATTTATGATCCGTTCTGGTTTTAATATTAATTACCTCGCATGTCATTAGCATGCATTAGCGATGCGGTCATTCGGCTGAGAGAAAATTTATACATAAATTACAACAAAAATTTCAAGTGAGATGAGTTTTATGTCAACCATTCTAATCTTGAGACAAACATCCCTAGCCGTTGCATTGGGCCACTGAAAAACATCCTACGGCAACATTACGTGGTCACAACGTAGTCTTGCCAGTCCCCAACCCGCACTTGAAAGGAGACCCGGGCCCAGCAGTGGTATATTATGGGTTATTTTATTTTTTGTTTTTTGTAAGGTATGGTTGCATTGCAACCTGGTTAAAATGTCAAGTGTGTAGTACCTTTGAATAGGTGATCGCGTTAATTTCTTGAAAATAATTGTTAAGTCAAGAAACGCGATAGTTTAAGAGGGTTATTGATGATATTGTATAAATGATATCTTCTTTATATAAATATCAAAATACATATTTTCAAATGATATTCATTAAACAGTTCGCTTTTTTCACTTCACCGTTTCACAGCCCTGTCCAGGACCGTCCCTTTGTGTTCACTGTTCGATTTGACTGAGAGATTCAGTTCCCTCACAGAGGTGCTCATAGTTCTAGTTGCTTACCCTCGATGATTAGAAACAATCATCGAGCGTAAGCGCGGTCAGTCAGTACCTGGATGGGTGAACGCTAGTGGCATGATACCACGAGAGTCTCCGTGATTCGGAGGTCACATTAAGCAGTCGGTCCCGGTTGTTATCATAGGATAACAGTCGTGAAGCTTAGTTGGACGACTTAGGGCGGCTTAAAAACATCCAACAGCAAGATTGCGGAGCCACAGCGTTGCCTTGCCAGTCCCCAACCCGCACCCGACCAGCGTGGGAACGTATGGCCTTAGCCCTCTCCTGAGAGGAGACCCGAGCCCAACAGTGGGACATTATGAGTTGTTAATGATTCCGTCACACCACCCGACGCAAACCCCGGCGGAATGACAGTGGCCCGTGAGTTTTAACACACGTAAAAAAAAGTTATTACTATAACACTATGTAAGTGTAGTATGTTTTCATAAAACAGGTATACGTACTGTATTTTCTTTTAACTTTATAATATAATATATTTAAAGTTTTAAAGGATTACAGTGTGCCAGAACATTCTATTCCTCTTACGTTAGTACATTTCTTTTTCTGGTTAACAAAGCTTTTATATACACCACATTTGTTTCCAAAAGACTCACATAAATGGTGCACATTTCACCAGAAGCTCTCTAAAATTAGCGAAAGAAACAATTTAAATTCTAAATCAAATATTCTACTAATTACTATCGTTTAAGGTTTTCCCACTATCATCAGTAAACAGACATTGCTACACCGTGCATCATTTACACAATAAAGTAGTGTCGGACGACGAAAGACGGAATGTCTAATTAATTTCTACCAGGAATCGAACAGTGAACACAAAGGGACGGTCCTGGACAGGGCTGTGAAGCAGTAAAGTTAGCAAAGCTAACTGTTTAATGAATATATTTGAAAATATGTATTTTGATATTCATATAAAGAAGATATCATTTATACAATATCATCAATAACCCTCTTAAACTATCGCGTTTCTTGACTTAACAATTCTTTTCAAGAAATTAAGCGATCACCTATTCAAAGGTATTACATACCTGACGTTTCAACCAGATTGCAGTGCAACTATGTCTTACAAAAAACAAAAAAACAAATAACTCATAATGTCCCACTGCTGGGCTTGGGTCTCCTTTCTAGTGCGGGTTGGGGACTGGTAAGACTACGTTGTGACTACGTAATCTTGCCGTAGGATGTTTTTCAGCGGCCCAATGCAATACTACATCCAGTAGTCAAAATTGAAGCATTTTTCAAATATTAAAAGCAATCTAACTCTTTGTTTAGGATATTTACAAATTGTTTTCAATGTAAATATTTCTTTTTGAATTTTAAGAAAGCATCTTTCAATAAATAATCTGCATATAATGTTATTATGATTGGCATTTGTTTAAAAAAGTACGTATAAAAAACGAAGTTTATTTGTAATTTCAAATTATTATAATAGTATTTAAGGTGCTTACATTCAAAACTAAATTGTTTACTGTCTGTCTGAATGTCCCGCCAATCTCTGGAATGGCTGGCGCAATTTTCAGTTGATAGTTGATGATATAAGAAATAATTTAGGCTACTATTTTTTTGACTAGCTTCAACGGTGATGCTGTGATAATGCGGGGCGCAGCAAGTTCAATATTTTATAAGTTATAATTCTATTATTGCAAATCAATCGATCTCAAACCAAACACAAACCTTTTATTGTTTGGTTCAATGTTTTTTAAACACGGCTAGGGATGTTTGTCTCAAGAGTAGAATGGTTGACATAAAACTCATCTCACTTGAAACTTTTGTTTTAATTTATGTATAAATTTTCTCTCAGCCGAATGACCGCATCGCTAATGCATGCTAATGACATGCGAGGTAATTAATATTAAAACCAGAACGGATCATAAATCGACTCTCATCTGAAGTGTTCTCTTAAAATCACTTATCGTATTGGTAGACTAATAAAAATAGAATTGATTATTTTGAAACATTTACGGTTACTGAAAGGAATCTCTGGTAATAATACTTGGTTTTGATTAAAGAATTGTAAAAAGAATAAATATATCTTCACAGTTATTTCTTTTATGGAATTGGGGTCAAACGAGCAGAAGTATCGTGATGGAAAGTGATTACCTCCGCCCATGGCCACCTGCAATATTAGATGCGTTACTATTGTGTTGCTGGCCTTCGGGGCCTGCATCGTTGATTATTTATATGTTATAGTCAATAATGCACATTATTTTTTTCGCAGCATATTGCGCATAATAAAATGGTGGATAAAGCCATTTTTCTTAGATGTCGACAGATAATATGTATATCTTTCTTAAAATAACAGAAAATGTAGTCGCTTCCGCTGTCTGTTCGCATAGATCTTTTAAACTACCCAACGAATTTTAATGATCATTTCAACTATAGATAGAGCAAATCAGGAGGAAGTTTTATACGTATAACCAAAGCCTGCGATTTGCGGTGTTACCTTGTTATTGTTTCATTACTGCACCAACCGCGAGTAATAATTAGTAATTTATAAAAAAATACTCTCTGAGGTAGATACTTGGCATTGAGTTACTAATCATCAACAACCCATAAGTGTGCAGTGGGATAACTGCTGGGCTCGGGTCTCCTCTCAGGAAAAGGTTAAGGCCATACGTACCCACGCTGGCCAAGTGCAGGTTCAGGACATGTAACTAATATTTAGCACTTATTTTTGAAAAATAATGACATAAATGTTATGGGAAATTAGAGAAAATAGATTTTATTTTTATGAAATACGGGGCAAATGAGCAGACATATCGCCTAATGGTAAGCGAATACCGCCGCTCATGGACACCCGCAATACCAGAGATGTCACAAGTGCGTTGCCAGCCTTTCGGGAATGGGAAGGGGGATTGGCAGGTTTTGGGGTATGCGCGAAGCGGTTTTCTGTGAGGCTGTGGTAGAGCCGGCCCCATTCATGCTGAAGCGTGGCTCTCCCGCAGTAGATTATTAAGATTCTTATCTCATCACCCATTAACAACCTTATCTACTGGTCTACTCTAGGACATATGCTTCACTATTGGCCTAAATAACTATTATAATACATATAAGTGATTATTTTAAATATTTTGTCATAAGGTTTTAAAGCTCTGCCGACTCTGTAACAAAAATCACATTGGTGTATTGTTATGGGAATTCTAACGAAGCTGGGATAATTTAGGGAATAGCTGTAGAATTCCCTTTCTCTGATTAGAATTGAAAACGTTTTTGTCCGGCTAATTTACGTTGATGCTGTTTGCATTATAATTTGCTTGATGAGATTGAATTTTTAAATAAGTTGGGTTTTCTCGGTGGAGAAATGTGCTTGGTACATTTTTAGAGTGTTTAGATTTCTTGTGTAATGAAATCAATGGACCAAGCAAATAGTTTGAAGAAGCCACAATGAAGAAATTATTCTGTTTAACATAACAACGAACTTTAAAGGAATGAAAGAATTTTAACATATTTGCTGCAAACTACTTAAAAGAACAAATCGCATTTAAAATAATGAATTCCTTTAATGTATTCAGAGGGTTTTTCTTTCCTATGTATCACCGGGCCTATTAGTAAGTACTACTATATCATAACTAGATTGCATTCTGTGACTGTGGTAGAATACTATTACAAACTAACTTGTGTCTGCGCGAATGTGTCGATTATTGCGGTAATTAGTAACGTATGTACCACTGCCTCGTTGGTCTGGTGATTCGATTCCCCGGTCGGACTGTTGTGTTTTTCTTAAAAGAAATTCTTAATAGAAGCCCGGAGTATAGAATATGGCGGTGCCTCCCGCCCGTGCCTCGTAGAGCACGTTAAACCTTTGGTCCCGTTTGTTATGAACATCTATGGCAATCGTTATTGCAAAGTCAGTGCCCTGAAATATACTGACTACTAGTTCTACCTTCAATTCCAGTTCACCCTCAGGGTTGCGGAGGTCCGATGGCAGTCGCTCCGTGTAAAAACTGATATTCAGGTAAGACCGGTTGAACTAGTAGCCGACCCCAAATCTGCGGAATAATAAAGGCAAGGAAGATGAGGACGAGTAACGTATGTATCATTTTTTATGTATTTGCTACTTTAGTAGTAAACTTTCATCTATATCCGATCAGTAGTTTTACGTGTAATGGTAACATAAATTCATACATCCTCACAAACTGCAGCGATGATTGCACGATTGGCGTGGTAGTCTAAGCCGTCGCCACACCTTAAAAACATCCAACGGCAAGATACGCAATCACAACGTATTCTTGCCAGTCCTCACCCGCACTTGGTGGGAACGTATGGCTTTAAGCCTCTTCTGAGAGGAGACCCGAGCCCAGCAATGGGTTGTCGATGATGATTGATGATAAACACCTGCTTTAATGCACTAAGTGCTGTGGGTTCATGGGACAATACTTTGTCTAATCCACAAATTGTGGTTCTGACTTTGAGTATTCTATGTGTCCGTCTTATGTAGGATAATAAAGTTCCACGAGACATATAATTATTCCTAACTTATTCCTATGCGCATTTATGCCATTTCAAGGTTTTAATATAGATATTTAGGCGAGTTGCTTATGGACTTAAAATATATCACCTACAGGTTGTTGGTAAAAAGTATTCATTACAGTAATCTATTGCATTCAATAACTGAGTGACTTAAGAGGCTCTAACAAGTAAATCACTCAATTGTCGTTAAACCTTCATAATTCATTTCCAACTTTTTACTTCCCGTAAAAATTGAATAATTCATAACAGCGAATCTTTCATTCCCAACAGGTGTATAGATAAATAAAGCTTGCAGGGAATGATTGATACGTACAACGATCTATCGATCATTGATCTACGGGTGTCTGCTGGTAGCTAACGAGTGGGATGGATGTCTCCATCTCGAGTTAAAAACTTATACATAGTGATGAGATGTGTGGGACCGAGAATGTAAGATATACGGGATACATTTGAATTTTTAACTAGATTTTGTAAACGGTTTGTCTTGTGTGAAGTCGGCTTGTATCCAACCGCGACTTCATAACGGTTAGTATATTTCATTGGTACACTCTGTAGCCTAAATAGCTTGAAGAATTTTTGCATTTGCGAGGTCGTTAAATTATATAAAATCTATAGCGAATATTTGTGTACAATAATTTATTTTTGTCAGAAGCTGGGGTATCAAATAAAATGTTTTGAAAATGGCTTGAGATCGACATGTGATCTACAAGTGAGCTTAAAAGCTTCATTAGCTAACTAATAGTGATTTATTTCATAAATCTATATTATATCTAGTATTGCTATGCTCAAAGTTTTCTAAAATTACAGAAAATTTCAAATGTGCCAACAATTTTCTTTGGTGTCCAACGTAAAAATATATTACAAAAAGCTTCACATGGTTCATGAAATACTATTCTCATTACATATAAATTATTAAGTTAAAATCTATCTCTATGAGCTTGTTAACATTGTTCATCATAATCATCATCATCATCAGCCTATCGCAGTCCATTGCTGGACATAGGCCTATCCAATTTCACGCCACTTAGTTCGATCTATGGCTTCTTGCATCCAGCTCCTGTTAGCCGTCTTGCGCAAATCATCGCTCCACCTGGCCTGTGGTGTAAGACACACTACGTTTGCTGAGGCGCGGTCTCCACTCAAGAACTCGTTTACCCCAACGGTTATCGGTTCTTCGGCAAATGTGGCCAGTCCACTGCCACTTCAGCTTGCTAATCCTGTGGGCTACGTCAATGACCCTGGTTCATAAATTTCACAACAATTAATTTAACATTGTTTATAAAAATGAAAATGTTGACTTCGAAAAACGCGGGATTACACATACAGTGGATGAAATCTCAACAAAAAAAAACTTTTACAAGTTAAACCCTACACAGCTACATTCTCAACCCATCGATACCTTGTCGTGTGTGGCACTTTTTGCACCAGCCGACATTTCACGAATAACTGTGCAGACGGGGCTCACCGACCAGTCACCGCCTAATTAGTACTAAAAATATCCCGGCTATAACTTTGTTGTTCAATGTTGATGGCGCCATTTGAAGGGTTAAAATTTTTGTTAAAATGTCATGTTATGTCATTGTTTTTTTTTAATATGACACTAACAACTAATAAAGCGCCTTGTAGCTTTTTAAACACGTCACTTGAAAGGTTTTTGAGACTGTATCGTTACTAATTGTATCAATTCGATTATATCACGGCTAAACCGATGCACCGATTTCAATGAAACTTAGCATGGAGATACTTTGATTCTCGATGAAGGACATGGACTGCTTATACCACGATAACCGACATACACGCAAGCGAACCCTCAGACAAAAGCTAGATACGATATAATTATGTTACTTGACGCTTATAAAATGATGCAAATAGCACAGTGTGTTAATGTGCACATTATTATCTACTAGTGTCAGTATTTAGGTTCATATGCACTGTTCCTTGTTCTTTACTCCTTATTTTTTAATTTGACTTTGCATTTAACGAACTTGTTATGCCATACATTCAAGTACTGAAGCTCTCCATTGAGACTTTGGCATACCTACATTGAAAGTAAGGATTAATTTTGATATTGAAATCAGATTCAGTAATTTTGAAGATCAGATGTAACAGACTGAACTATACTATATTTATATTTTCCACCTTAGTTCTTATACTACTGAACCGTTGTCCTCATACTTTTCTATTACTGTACTTTGTTATTTCATTTCAATTTGAACAATTTATACCGCTTACGAAATTACATAAAATAAAACTTTATTTTTAACGTTTTAAACTTATAAAATGACAATATAAACGTAATTAAAACCCGATGGAGAGGTAATTTCCTTCGTTACTTGCATAATAAACGCTTCACGAAAGATCGTCTGATTTGAATCTAATTTAGTTCTCCGCTTCGCTCGTCTATAAATGACCTACTGTTAAAGGCCTTTCATATTGAATAATGAATTAGATGATGTAGTCAAGACATCGCGTTGCACATAATTTAAAACTGAAATTACTGTGTTTGTAAACCTTCAGTTCCCAATTAAATTTTATATCTGCTTTTGTGAGGCCTTCGTTCAGTAGTGAACTGTAATAAGGTGGTAATAATATTCTAAAACGCTTATTGAGGGAATTTGCTCTATCACTTAGCTTAATGTGTGTAGAAATTTGAAACGCAAAAATTACTCGATTGTTTGTTTTGGAGAATGATCGCCTGTTTTCAATGTGATCTAGATGTGACTTCGTGGATAATTGTCTTTTTGTTATGGTGTATAAGGCTAACGAGTAGACAAGCCACCTGATGGTAAGTGCCTACTGGTATCCAAGGGACCGCTGTTGGACTCGAGTAGGCACTTGTCTTCCATAACTCATATGACATGAATATATTACTCTCTGCACGAAGACGAAAGGGTAAGGTTACTGAAGCTGATCATCTCTCCAATAAAACCATGAAATCAAGCATTTTTACATTAACAAAGTACCTTTTAAGTTAACCTTGTAATTAATCTGGTGAACAATAAGGAAATTGATTATTACTGTTACTATTTCTCTTTATTATATTTATATATACTTATCTATTATTATTATTATTAGTCACGCCTCGTAAACCCTCTCCTGAGAGGAGACCCGAGCACTGTTATGTGGACCCATGGATGTGACCAGTAACAGGTGACATCGGCCGACATGAAGTAATCGGGTGTGAAAATCGCAGCATACATATCCTGCAGAGAAAAAGGGTTTTTAGATTCAAGTGTCCACTGATTAAGATGTTATGTTCTAAATATATCGATTCTGTTGGGAGAAGAAACACGAGTGAATAAATATTGCTTTAGTCGTTTTATATGTGGGAGAGCCACGCTTCGGCATGAATGGGCCGGCTCGAACGCAATGATACCACGGTCTCACAGAAAACCAGTGTGAAACAGCGCCTGCGCTGTGTTTCACCGAGTGAGTAAAGATACGGGAGGCCCATATTCCAATCCTTCCCCTCATCCTCCTCCCCATCCCCCAAGGCCGACAACGCACTTATGACGCCTCTGGTGTTACGGGTGTCCATGAGGGGCGATAATCCCTTACTATCAGGCGATGCGTGTGCTCGTTTGCCCCTATTCCATAAAAAATTATCTATAGAAGTAGTGCATTATAAAAACTAAAATAGTCTTAGATCTAGTAGTTTTTATAGTTTAAAATTAACAAATAAGTCAATTGATATCATTTATTTACATATGTTATCTCATTGAATTTCAAGTCAGAGTTTGAGTGTAATTTAAAAAATAAACTTAATACACGCCATAGGGTACGTCGTTATAAATGTAGTTGTAGAAAATTTCTTCATTTAAATATTAACGGATTAAGAAAATGGAGTGTGGTCTACCCATTCATACTGTGAGACTCGACAGAGGTGACTAAAGCAGCATCAATGCAGGACAATATCAAAACTAATCAGGAAAAAGTGATGTGTTATGTGGAAAATCGTAGCGTATCGCCATAACAATGTGGAAGGTGCTTTAGACGAGACAGACGAAGTAAGGATCGATCAAATTGCATGCTGTAACGTGAGCAACGTAATATCGAAGAGGTTTATAGTAATCTAGTATGGTTTTGATACTTCTGTTCTATGCAGAAAATAATAAGAACGAAGACGGCTTAGTGATTTAAACACCCATTTCGCCACTTCCTGCTGCTCTGAGTGTTTTAGGTTCAACCCCCAAATGATATAACATGTTGTGTGATTCACAAATTGTTACTCTGAATATAGGTGTTTTATAAGGCCAGGGTAAGGTCGATCTTTTTAAAAAAATAAATGAAACAAGGTATGGTATAAAACAACTTATCAAGATGTATGACTTAGTTTATAACCGTACATGGGTTTCTCCACAGGTTCAATGAAATGTGGTAGATTAAATATTATTCTTTAATATTTTACAAAACCGATTTAATACAATATTTTTCTACCAAAAGATATTCTATAAAAACGAACCCATATAATAGTTCAATATTATCCATTAATACTAACATCATATTTTCTGAGCTTAACCAAAAGCACCATTGTCTGAACACAGCCACCATAAAAGGCTTTTTGTAATCGGCAAAAAAAGTTTTTCTTTCTTTACTAAAAGGAATGGTATTGGCCACTTGCTCGCATTCGTTTTCTGAAAGACTCTAATTTTGTTCAGAGGACATCGTTTTAGTCCACTGTGCAATTACATTCTGAATGGACAGACATAAATCAATGTATGTGCAACCTTTTGCTTTTGTAAAAAATTATTTGCTGTGGAAAAGTAATGGTATTGAAGAAAACTGTTTTATTGTAACACTAGTTTTGCCTGTGACTTCGTGTGCAGTTAATTGTAAGTTACACAGAAGTAACGGTGAAGAAGTTAGAAGTTAGTAAAACTCTTGTGCAGCGGTTCGCCATTTTGTGTTTAGACGTGTTTTATATTAAATAGCAGTTGTGGACTTAAACTGTAACACACAATAAATGCTTTTTCTTTGAAGGTAACTTCGAAATTGTTAAACTAACATAATTTTATTGAAGACTAACTTGTTAAAATGTACTAATACTTGATAAGAAAGGAAAACACAACAAAATTAATAAGGAAAATATTGAGTTTTCATATGTAATTCTATGTTGTGTAACGATTTATTTTATTTCGATTGAAAAATAACACGTTATCTGTTTGTAAAATTAATTTGAACACCTTGCAAATATTTACACATACATAAATAGCACCCAGACTCAGAACAACAATTTGAGGATCACACAAAAGGTTGTTCCATGTAGGATTTGAACCTGCGGATGGCGTAAGAAAGCGGTTTCCGGATCCCTCCCATCTCAGGCGCAGAGTGGTACACCGTGTGGTTTTAGTTGGTTCGATTCCGACACACCGCCCCGCCGCAAACCCTGGTGGGGTGAAGGCCCGAGGGGTTTACACAGGTAAAAAAGAAAATGGTGGGATTTGAACCAGCAACATTTGCAGAACGAAGCGGCGTGGCGACTGCTTAAATAACTATGTCGTAGTTCGAGTCTTTACACGTAATTTACTTCCCAGATTTAGATTTTAATAGCCTATTTGTTAATCTGAACTATAATTATTTACATCCGTCTTAAACGACGAAGGCAGGTATGTATGGGACTTTTGTACCACCTTGCATATCTCATAGTAGATTGTTATAGTATTTCTTTGGTTGGTAATATCATCAGCCATGATACTTTCCAAATTGTTAGAATTATGTGCTGGAAAGTTATTTCATTTTTTTTATGGAATAGGTAGCAAACGAGCAGACGTATCGCCTGATGGTAAGCAATTACCGCCGCCCATGGACACCCGTAACACCAGAGGCGTCACAAGTGCGTTACCGGCCTTGGGGGATGAGGGGAAGGATTGGATTATGGGCCCCCGGTATCCTCACTCACTCGGTGAAACACAGCGCAGGCGCTGTTTCACACCGGTTTTCTGTGAGGCCGTGGTATCACTCCGGTCGAGCCGGCCCATGCATGCCGAAGCGTGGCTCTCCCACTGTAAAAAAATATATTTTCCAATGTAATGCATAGGATGCATTAAAGTCGGCTGGTACTGAGGTCGGCATTATGGCTGGCTACCACGAATGAGTTGTCATTGTTTCCAAGAAATGTTTTGAAAACAAAATCATTCATTTACGATTATCTTGATCCGCCTATAAAATGTAGTTCTGTTTTTTATTTATTATATTATTATGTTTAATTATTTATCGTTTTTTACTTTCTGGATTTAAACACTCTTGAATTTATTCCACCATTTTCATCCACGATTTTTATGTTTTATAAAAATAAATTTGTTACACTGATACACAACGCCATCTAGTTATCAAACCAAACAGATCTCAAACATAGTGAGTATAGAAAACGTAGTAATGTGTTTTGTAAATACAGTTGTCACCATTTTTTTTATAATAATTTAAATTGTTTTAACAAAGTTCTTAAAACATGATAACCACATGAGACAAGTTCCCTATTTCATTGGTTCTAATATTCTTTTTTAGATATATATTTTTTTTAAAAATTTGCGTTAGTGACTCCCTATCACACTAGTTATCTGCCAGTGAAAGTCCCATCGAAATCAGTCGGCTTTTGAACCAGAAATTAGAGGAAGGTTTTTTTTTTTTTTATATTTAAGCTTCCAAAATGACTTCTGCCTTGCCTGATGGAAAGAATGAGCAGAATCCAAGAGTGGTGGTCACCATCCTAAATGAGAAAAAGAACAATGCAGCATGGTGACCCACACTATAGCGGCGTGGGGGGAAAGGGGATGGTGAGGGGGATAGGGGGCGTTGGATTGGGGTATGGGCCTCCGGTATCCTCACTCACTCGATGAAACACAGCGTAAGCGCTGTTTCAAACCGGTTTTCTGTGAGNCAAAATGACTCTGCCTTGCCTGATGGAAAGCATGAGCAGAATCCAAGAGTGGTGGTCACCATCCTCAATGCGAAAAAGAACAATGCAGCATGGTGACCCACACTATAGCGGCCTGGGGGGAAAGGGGATGGTGAGGGGGATAGGGGGCGTTGGATTGGGGTATGGGCCTCCGGTATCCTCACTCACTCGATGAAACACAGCGTAAGCGCTGTTTCAAACCGGTTTTCTGTGAGGCCGTGGTATCACTCCGGTCGAGCCGGCCCATTCATGCCGAAAAGCTAACAGACACAAAAAAACAAGTTTTTGATGTAAATATGGTATATAATTTCATAAGCATTTTATGTAAAGCTATTAATTTGAAATTACAAACAGGCACTCCTATATAAACTTGTATAGGTTTTGGCATTTTGAAGCAAACTTCTTTTTCATGATATTATTACAAACCTATACTAAAGGTACACATTCCATTACGAAGTTCCTATAAAGGTACACAGTTCTGCAATATTTATGTACGTATTTATGTATTTGTCGAGCAGGGGTTGCTCACGTAGCCCAAATGTGGCACTGAAGGGGACATAGTGACGTCATCAATCGGGTTAAATGGTGGTGGGACGTGTTTAGACAGTCGATAGATAAGGGTCTATTCACACGTCACTAAGCTTCGTGTAATGTCTGTAATGAATCTTTTAATTTTGTGTGTGCTTTTGCTAGTTCGGGATTGGCTTCTGATTGATTGATTAGCGATTCGGTTGAATGGACGCATGGATATTTTTCTGGTAGTAAAAGTGGTTGGTTTTGTAAGTAATATATATAAGGAAGTTGGTGCTATTATTGCCGTTCGCTAATCGATAAGCCATAATAAGCGAAGTTAAAGGTATAAGCTTAAAATACATTATTTTGTACACTTTATATTGTATATGTGTAAGATAACAATAAAACTGCATGACCACGTTATTGTTCTTAACTTGCGACGCTTACTGTGAATTTCCTAAGAAGACTGGTAGGATTGCCTGACTGCCTTTGACTGCCTCGGTGTCGCAGTGGTGGCGTATGCGACTGCTCTGCTAGAGGTCTCGGGTTAGATTCCTCAGTCGGACCAAATGTTTGTATGATCTGCAAATGTTTGTTTCGGAGTTTGGGTGTTATCTATGTATAATATGTGTGTATTTGACAAAAAAAATTATATATGTATTAATATCAGCTGTCTAGTACCCATAGTACAAGCTCTGCTTAGTTCGGGACTAGATGGCGTTGTGTGTTAAAATGTCCGAAAATATTTATTTATGGTTACATTGAATCGTAGTGCTTTTCTATCTTCGGTTGAAAATAAAAACTGCCCTCTGGACACGAGAAGCTTCAATCAGTTGGTTGTATAGTTTTTTAATAATTAAAATAAGTACTTGGATCCCTTAATTTATCAAGACATCAGAAGTTCATCAATCTTTTTATAGACCTGTCTCCCTATGAGATAGTTTAGATAACACGAGAGCGACGAAGACTTATTTATATATGAGCCTTCCAAAGTGATTCTACTCTTCCTGATGGTAAGCATGGACAAAATTCAAGAGTAGTGGCCACCATACTCATTGTGAATGCAGACAATGCAACAATGCAGCATGGTGCACCACACTATAGCGGCCTAGTGAGATGCTTTTGCATCATTATCACTTGACTTCTGATAAACGTTGCAATGATCCTGAGGGTTAACATCGTTACATCATCATCAGTTAGACTTGTTGTGCAGATCCTGACTTCTATCAATCCTCATTTATATATCGTACAAGTTCTTTTAGCAAACTTGATTTTAAAACAGTTTTTTCTTTTAAATACGTGTATGGTTGCTATACGTATTTGGGTTAAAGAGGTTTGATGGCGGTTGCTCTACCTAAATATTTTAAGGCCGATCCCAACCTAGTACAAGAAAACGACTCGGAGGAAGAACATAAATAAATATTATTGTGTACGTGTATGTATGAGCCTTAATCAAAAAAAAAAAGACAATAGGCACAGCTGCAAAAAAATAATTTCAGCGGCTACAAAATCACAACGTGCAAGTTCGGACACTTTTTGTGAAGCTATTACCGTGGGAGAGGCACGCTTCGATATGAATGGGCCGGCTCGACTGGAGTGATACCACGGTCTCTCAGAAAACTGGCGTTAAACAGTGCTTGCGCTGTATTTTACCGACTGAGCGAGGATACCGGAGGCCCATACTCCAACCCCTTCCCCCAATACCTCCCCTGGGCCCATGGGCAGCAGTAATCGCTTACCATCAAGCGATACGTCTACTCGTTTGCCGCATTTTCCGTAAAAAATAATAATATAGCATATTGTAGAACTGTGTATATAATAAACTTCCCTAAACTAGCAATGTATTATCACCAAAATAATGCTAAGTTTACTACAGCTATTAATTCCTAGCTTTGCCTATCTGTAAGTGGCGAGATCCTTAGCTTCAAGAACCATATTTTTGTAATAACATTGTAATAGTGTACTAGACGTTGGTAATTAATTAAAAGGTAATTATAAATATATTGTCCAAACTGCATTGTAAGGAGATACCTCAACAAACCTCACATGAGTTCGGGATTACTAAACAGCAACTAAGTTTCCAATCTGACTAAACTTTAATTGACTTTCAACTTTAATTACTTAGAATAGATACCATCTACTTTAAGTCAGAACAAGCCTTCTCTCTACCGTGGTATCTAGTAATAAAGAGCTTGTCTATAGTTGATAAGAATGAAATATTACAAGCTAATTATCAAAAACTAAAATAAAAATGCCTGACAATCATCAGCATCATTATCAACGGCTTTTAACAGTTTATGCTGGACATAGGCCTCTTTCTAGCAATCGGGCTTTGGCCTACTATACTACGCTGACCAAATGGTTTAGTATAGAGCTTCAATTTTTGTATTTGTATTTATTCTTTATTGTACACATTGAAAATACAAGTATGAACAAAATACAAGGAAGTGTCATGTACAAAAGGCGTGCTTAACCCAACATTGAGTTTTCTGCCAGCAAACCCTGAGTGAACAGAGGATAGTGCAAAAATGTAAGGACATAGTTATGCGTATATATATTTTTTTTCTTTTTGCCGTGTGTTGTCCTCTGTAATTAAATAGTTTGGCCCTTAGTCGCCTCTTTCGATCACCATGGCATAACCTAAGGTGGTGGCAATCACTCGGATTAATGAAAAGGTCGGATACTGAAAATAACACACAAATATTACAATTTTAATTTTTATAATGTTCATGTGGAGGAACGGTTGTTATGTCCCTCCAACACAAAGGGAGGATCCTCCGACCTAGCGAGGTGATCATGCCTGGCGCGTCACTGCCCAACGATTGATGTTGGGAAGTTGTATACATGTTCATCGGCGCGAGAACTTCTATTGCGCGATTTAGGATTGGTTCCTTCTCCTAGGATTGGTTGGTTCGATGTTTCTTCGCTAGATGGCGCTTTTATATATTTTATGTTGTTGCGCTGTATGTGGAAGTCGCCACATTCATATACTCAATTTCCCCTCACAATCAAAATGAATTTGATACCTAACAAACGCTAAAATCCATCCCATTTAAGTTAAAGAACGTTTCAAAGAAATATAAACACAACCTGCCTACTAACTTAGTCGAATAAAAAGTAAGGTCAAAAGAAGGTAAAATGACAATAGAATTAAGTCCATAACCTTGTAAGTTATTGACCTTTTGACATAATCCATCCTCACTCTCTTTTCTTATAATTTACACCGTCTAAGCTGAAATAGTTAAATAAATATACCTGCCCATTATGTAAAAAGGTTTTCATTCATCTTTCAGTCGCACAAATTATAATAAGAAAATGTCTGTGTGCCGTATAATGTTGCCAGGTGACAAAGCTAATTTCGATATAATATTACAAAATTGGTTTCTTTAAGCTCTCGTAAAAATATTTGTTCTATACTTTCAGAATAATTATATGCGGTCTCCTGAAGCTTCGTCACCGCAATCAAAGTTCCATTGTATATTGAGTTCTAAGATTTTGGAAATACATATATTTAAGGGTATTTACAAGCCTTAAGGGTATTTTTTTATACGCTGTTAGTGTTTTTCGCACCATACTTTCATGAGGAGAGGAAGGGCGTGTGTGACACTCCCGGAGGGCCGGCCAGTCTACCCACTAAATCTCGCGGCGAACTACCTATTCAGTCGAAATGAGGCTAAATACTGCATCGGCGGCTTCTGGAGTCTTCCCTGCTGTATCCCACCGTTGAGGTACATGAGGTACCCCCGCCATTTACAATTAACTAGAATCGTGAATATTAGATAAAATTATCATTTGTGGTTAAGTAAAGCACTTGTATGGAAGTATTTGTTAATTATATGATCGAATCAAATAATATGATTAGGCTGCCGTTGTGAAATGACACATCTGTTCAATATAAGCAATGTTTTTATTTAATTCTCATATATATAATTAATTATATATATGAGAATTAAATAAAAACATATATAATTAATTAACTAATTTTTAAGACATATTTCTAACTTCCTTGTAATTCATAATTTTAAAATTTCTACCAAAACTGGCAATACAAACGGACCAAATTCTATTCTCGGTCAGCAGCATATTTTTGCCTAGGTATACACTAACATGGGCCCACTTCACAAGATTAGATACAACTCTATATCATTTGACTTTGTCATTCACAAAATATGGAGTTTTTAGAATAGGTAGATTATTCTTCACATTTTCGATATAGAAAACATTTTTCATTAAACTTTTATGAAGAAATTTTTTTTATGTGCCAGATTTTATAATTTAAGAATGTTTTTGTAGAAAAACGTAGTAGAAAAATGAGAATAAATATTTTCTGAATTATAAAAACAGTAGGGATCATATTTTGTAATTTTAATGGAATTTTTGAAGATATTTACAATAAAAATTGTATATCACAGTATCCAAACTGGTAGAGTGTCACCACACGAACTTTATGAAGAAAGCTCAAAAATTGCATTTCATTTTTATAAGGTGTACAGAATGAATATACCATCTACATTATAATTTTACCCCGACTGAAATTACATAAATTCCTTTCACTTACAGAGGAAGTAAAAGTCCTCCAGTTTTTCTATCAGTTGTTACTTAACAATGTTTGTCCCGATGCTGGCCTCAAATTGACAACGTTAACATTTAAAAGGCAGAAAATAAAATTGTTCCCTCTAAGTGCACTCATTTCCCTCCAAGACTTATAACATTGAGTTTTCTAAGAAACTCGCCTGTAATGGTATTTTATTTATTTTCTAGACTGGATGCGATTGTGGTGTAGAAAGTAGAAAACATAAAGTATTTTAATGGAAAGGAAATTAACTTAAACTTTGAAGATCTTATTTGAAAGGATTTGATTCTCGTGTTACATATTACTAAGAAATTATGACAATCTATTATTCAAGTACAAAAATAAAGTTAAAATGCCACATAAAATATATTTTAGAGAGCACTTCAACAGCCTTTAACAGGACGTAGGTCTTTACATAGAAAGGGGATTTGGCTTACAATAAAACCCTGGCCATATCTGTCGGTACGTGGATTTTTATCAAGTTTCCCTTCTCTTTATAGAGCTGTTGTCTTTCGAAGAATGCTCTTATAGCCAACTCATACGACACTCATGTGTTGAGTAGAGATAGTGATACTTTGTATTTTTAATCTGTCTACCCACGAACATTTTAGAAACCATTCATATTAAATGCTAAAAGTCAACGGTCGACCTAAGTGGTGTGCAATTGGATAAGCCTTTGTACAGCTTTTAACTGCGATAGGCTGATAACAATGAGGTTTGTTTGTTTTCTTTTGTTTCCAACTCATTAGAAATAAACAGTATTTCAGAAAGGACGTTACAAATATAAATGAGATGGATACAAAGAACACCTAGATTCTGAACAGACATCTCTAGCAGACATAAACCCGGGGGCTTGAATTTACAACATGAGTGTTGTAAGTTCAAAATGCTGACGCGAAGTAGAAAACAGAGTCGTGATGAAACGCTGTCGAATCAAAATGAGAAGTTTTTTCTATTCTGAAATCAGGTTACAATGTTCTTAGAACCTAAATGCAGTATAGTAAAAATCATTTGCAAGTTATACTTTTTTTGAGCTGATGAGTTCTGCCTTTTCTAACTGGATTAGCCCTGAGAAATCAGAGTGAAACAAATTCGGCGATCATCGTCTCTTTTAAAGTGCATACAATAAGGTTTCAGGTTCTATTCTCGGGTCGAGCCAAATGTTTATATAATCAGCAAATATTTGTTGCCGAGTTTGGATGTTTTCTATGTATAATATGTATGTGTTTAGAAAAAGAAGTATTTATGTATTTATATCAGTTGCCTGACTTTACAAGCTCTGTTTAGTTTGGGACTAGATGGCGTTATGTGTTTATATTTATTATTATAATTTACATCGTAAATTAAATATCTTCATTCAGAGGCAGCAAGATCGATGCCCTGTCTGTTACACGTTAGGTTATTTTGTAGAAAATTGTAGACATGATGGCAGTGAATAATTACACCTCTATACTTTCCCTTGAACAGCGTAATAATCGAATTTAGTGCTAGAACGACTCATACATTTTAGAATTTTTAAAAGGTATTAAAACTTGCGGAGCGAAAGATATTTTATATTGGAATTGTATTTTCGGTTATTTTAATTCTAATAAAAGATTGTCACGACTGCCATGAAATTTTATATACTACTCATCAGGACTTCAGAAAAAGTGCTACCCATTATTAAAACTCTAAGGGATAGTTAAACTATCCCTTAGTCGCGATGTAAACCTCGGCATAAACTGTATTTTTTCGTAAATTTGTTTTGATACGTACCTTAGGTTTAACAAAGATCCTGTGCTCCAGGTTGTATAGAATTTCAATTACCCTGATGATATGAAAGAAATACAACTCGTTATATGTAAAAGCAGAAAAACATAATTGAAATAAAATTCCTTCATACAAACAAAATGAAATTGCTTTAAAAATACAGCCAGGAACTTATACGACGCGGCTCATTGTCTGAATGTCGGAAGTTGGTTATTTATATAGTAAAATTGTCAATATTTCTTCACCGTAATTGGACAAAATTACCTCATTTCATAGTAATAAGTAGGACTATCATTGATGTGTACGTAATAGCATGTTTTGTTAGTTACTTTGCGGTTTAAACTTCGGAAGTGGACAAGCCAGAAATAGTTTTATGATAATTGTTGTAATTGGAGGGCCTTGTTTATTTGTCATACGAAATATATATTTTACTAACGGTTTTAATGTCATAGCTCGAGACTTTTGTATGCTATAAGTTTCAATAGTGAAGAGTTACAAATAAGTATATTATTTACGGCTAAAAGATTTCTATATTTTTTTGCAAGCCACACTAAATAAAGTTAAACTTTTTGATTGGTTTTTATATGTTACCTAACGTCCGTGTTTATGATGGAGTCATTGCCATAAAGAATGAAATGAGAGGGCAAAAGCGTTGAATTGAAAGAAGAAGCTATATGCCGCATATTTCGAATGCCGAAATGGACCCGAAACTGCAGTAGCTCATGTCACACATGCCAACAACCTGTCTTACTATAAGCCGTTTTGTCACAAGGCAAAATTTTCAGATTTCTGTATAGTTTTCGCCTAGTAATTATTTATCAATTAATTCTTTAATTTATTACTTGACTGCCTCTGTGGCGCACTGGTAGCGTATGCCTGCTGTGCTCGAGGTCTCGGGCTCGTTTCCCAGGTCGTACCAAATGTTTGTATAATCTGCAAATATATGTTTCGGAGTTTGAGTGTTTTTTATGCATAATACGTATGTATTTACAAAAATATCCGGTATCCTCACTCAGTCCACGAAACACAGCGCAAGCGCTGTTTCACACCGATTTTCTGTGAGGCTGTGGTATTACTCCAGTCGAATCGGCTCATTAATGCCGATGCGTGCTATTATCGTTTTCGTTTGTGTAATTATAACATGTCTAGCAGATATTTTAATTAAAATAAAACAGAATTATTCCAAGGCACTGTATTTTAATAACAATACCTACTTAACACAAAGTAAGTAACTAATTCTAAGACACAAGTTTGGACGTAAATCCTTTGTATTGTCTCGTCCGCTTGTTTGGTGACAGACGAAGTTGGGATTTGTTTTAAAATTTATTCTCCTGAACACGGCCATTTTGTTTCCTCTTACGTTCGTTGTTTGAATTCTAAATGGGCCGAAAAGTTTTCGTACGCGGCCATCTTTTTGTGAAAAAACGTAAAAACTTTTGCGTAATCATTTAGGAAATTAAATTTTCAGTGAATTGATATACATAATGAGTTTTTGCTTAGAGCTCTTAAATTTACACTTGAAAGTTTATGTTAACAGATTATTTAAGCAATTTATTTCCTTGCAAATGCTAATCATGCCTTGCCTTGCTATAGGTTTATTTAAAAGTAAAATATAGTAAAATTTGTCAAAGAATCATTATTATTTAATTGCTTTTGAATCAGATATTGTTGTACATTTAATTGGTTTTAAATTCATATTCACGTAACCCTATTTAAATAAAAAGTAGCTTAAGTTACTTTTTATAACGCCAATTATCTACCAGTGACTGTCAAGTGTCAGTGTCAGTGTCAAAATCGGTCCTACCATTGCAGAGATAAGCCGGAACAAACACACAGACAGATAGAGAAGAAGTAAAAAAATCAAAAAATGATTAATAATTATATATTTATTTGTATACCGTAAATGCTTTCATATGCATTTAATAAAAAGTTTTTAATTTGGAATTACAAACAGACACTTACATTTAATTTAATTGCATAGATTTCTAAATATGTATATATTATAGATAAATTACACAGAATTAATGATTGCGCATAACACACAGTATTTATCCCAAATTCAACCCACGATTACACTGTAAATATTGTATTGTGTTTTGGTTTAGAATTTATTCAAAGAGATAGACCTTCATTACATCAGGACCTACCCCTTAACCAAGATAAATAAATAATAATTAAATATTTGGACATCTGACGATTTACCTAACAAACACCACGTCATTTAGTCCCAAGCTAAGCGGAGCCTGTGTTATGGGTATTTTACAAAGAAAATATACAGGTAAATATTTGTAGGTCATACAAAGATTAGGTTCGACCCACAAAACGAACCCGAGACCTCAAGCAGAGCGCATACGCTACCACTGCGCCAACGAAGCAATAAGACAAGAAGTAAGCGTTTCACGACGAATCCGTTTCTACAATCGCTAACGCTTCAATTCTCTTATACTAACGGCTAATAATTTGTTTCGAACACGTGATTTAGCGTTGAGATGACGTCGTTCCTATACATTTATTACCATGCCATTATCGCTTGCGTTTGTAGAATGTTATATAAACAAGTATGATAAATTTGAAATGATTTATTTAAACTTGATACATTTAATGTGAATTCCCTGACCCCTGAAATAGTGTAAACTATATGGTTTTCTAAAAAAAAATATTTGAGAATAATGTAGTAGAAGATTTATATTACTCTAGCAGGGAGTGCTAATCGATGTAACACTTCACTTACTTTGTGACTTAAAGCTTTTTCATTACTAATTCTTGGACAAATGTAAAATTTCAGTTTCAGCGGGAAATGCTTCTTTGTTATAACCCTTTCTACAAGCCTTTATTTAGTTTCACCTGTCCTAATGTTTATGTGTAATCAAATCTTGCAAGTGAAATTAGATCCACTACCTGATTTGCGATTGAGCTGGAATTGGAAATGTCCCTTTAGATCTAATAACAAAGCAACAATATATAATTGATATTATTATCGAACCGAACGCGCCCAATACCAAGTTACAGGCACAGAACAAGAGATCGTTGTTGTCACATAATATTTGTCTATGACCCTTAGCTAATAAGTCAGGATCGCCTACAACCCAATACTTTAGTCAGGATTTCCACGAAATAAAACGATACTTTATGTATCGTTTTTAGTATATATTTCCCAACGTCTGAGCAGACCATCAAAGTATTGCCCATCAGCATGGAAGCAAAGTTTAGCGGTAACTATTGTCAAGTCGAAAGTCCTACAATCCACAGTTCATGATGAGAGTACTACGTGACACACGAGCTGATATTACGTCGAACAACGTTTAACCAATTTATCAATTTATTATGTTGTCTCTAATATAGACCGAATGCAACAATATTCTGTACAAATTATCAAAAATAATTTTGCTACAAACTGTATTTAGTAAAACAGAATTTAAATTTAAGTCATCCATAATAGTTAAGTAAATAATATGTATGAATTCAAGAATGATCTAAACATCTGCCTCGGTGGCGCAGCGGGCGCATACGCTACAAATGTTTGTTTCGGAGTTTGGGTGTTTTCTATGTAAATATATATGTATTTACAATATATATGTATTTATATCAGTTGTTTAGTACCCATAATACAAGCTCTACCTAGTTTGGGACTAGATGGCGTTGTGTGTTAGATGTCTGAAATATTTATTATTATTATTTATCATTATTTGACTCGGTTTATATTTTAATGAAAAAATAACTTACTTCATGAATTTGCATAATTTCAAAACTGCAAGATTAATTTCTATTTACCACTAAAACTGATGAATAAAGTGCAGTGGTACCTGGGCTAGTTTTGAAGCAATTTAAAATCGGTTTTATTATATTAACATACACAATACTATATATATCACATAATAAAATCACAAGTATACATTTTAGATACCAAAAGTCGAGTTCGATAAATTTCAGTTCCGTGTATTCCTCGTATTCGAACCCCTCATAATGCGTTATTGCCAGCTCGAGACGGGACATGTACCTGCCTCATTGTTGTCACGATGCCTTTTTTAAAAGCACAACAAAGCCACAAGGCATGCATCGCAGCTTGCGCTGATAGACAGTAGGTTTTGATATATACAGGCTGTGGTCATGTTTCGTTAAAATATTGCGAAAGAAAATGTACATCTGCTGTTGCATTTATGTCGTTTTATTTTAGGAGCATGCAATTGTTATTTACTGAGAAGGATCACAATAAAAGAAAACTAATGTAAATTCTGATTGAAGCTTAATTCATTTGAAATCTTTCAAAATTTTCCCTGCGCAACTCTTTTCTAGAATTAAAGTTATCGATTAATTAATCGTAGATTATTTACACAACATCAGTAATATTTTTATCAATAGCAGCTAAACTACATATTTAAGTTAGTAATAGTATTTAATATTACTTAGAATAGCAACTTGTGACGTCAGATTTTGATAGCGTCAAAATAACAAAATATGATTTTTTAAACCAGCCTTGCCTTGCTGTGTTATCTGCAGTTGTTGTTGTGAAAGACAAAAATAACTGCGGATATAACCGCCAGGTGCAGATAGTGCAATTACATAAATTCTAAATCATTTTTAATTGATTAGTTTTGCATGCCTTTACTGCTGGACTAATGTTCATGAAATTCTGGCAAAGAAACATTTACTTTTCATGGTAAAATAAAGTACACTTACTAAAGGAAATCACAATCAAAAGATTCAATTACACAAAATTAATTTTTAAACTTCATACCAAAATACACTTGTAAAATTGGTTCATTCTCAGAGGATCCATTGATCATTGATTCATAGATCTAATAATTTTTTTTACATAGATATATCTATTATAATAATTTTTTTGAAAGAAATGAATCGAAATTAAAAATATAAAAAGTAATTATTATTACGTAGCATTTTGTTTACAGCCTGTGTACAGCAATAAGGCTGAGTGCAGACTGCTTTGTCTCTCGCATGTACTGTTACTTCATTTGTGTTTAATTACTAGACATGTTTGCTTGACTAATGGGGTGTGTGTAAAGGACTTTTTCACCATTATACTGAAATTACATGAAAATAAAATGAAATACCAGGTGTAACATTTTTGTTTCTCGACAATACCATATGCCTTGTTTTGGCATGCAAATATTTTTTTTATAAGCTAACTTTATGACCTAAAAATAACTATACTAAATAAAACTAAAAACATAATACGTAGTGTGTTCAGAAAGTATCGCAAATTTTGAATTTTCGCGGGTTACGTATATTTGAATTTCGATTTTTTTGTGGTGTTATGTTGGTATATATGTCTCTCACTTATGCTGACAAGTTCGGACATTTTGAATGTTCAGTTAATTGTAGACATCTGCTTTGCTTGCGCGTGTTTTGGTTCGTCTTCGATTTTTACCTATTTAAAAAAATGGAACAAAGAATTTGTATGAAATTTTGTGTGAAAAACGAAATTAAGTGCGCGGATGCATTTCGAATGTTGACTGTGGCATACGGAGAAGCTAATTTGGACAAAAGCAACGTTTATCGGTGGTACAAAATGTTTTCAGAAGGCCGGGAAGACGTGAACGACGAAGAGCGTACCGGACGCCCGAGCACTTCAACAATAGACGAAAAAATTGATGAAGTGAAGAAAATGGCATTGGCCAATCGTCGAATCACCGTTAGAGAAATTGCCGAGGACTAAGGCATATCGATTGGCTCGTGCCGTTCGATTTTAATGGATAATTTGGGCATGAGACGGGTGTTTCTCATCATATAAAATTGTAGAAATTGGTATTGTATTTCTTAACAATTATCGATCATAAGTATTATATTTAATTAAGTATTATATTACATTTCATAAATTCTGTTATTGTATTTTATAAAAACACTTTTCTACCAACTATTTGTGTAATTTGGTTCTAAAATATTTGAATGGTAATTCTCCTAGGTATATTTTTGGGTAATACTTATATTATAAATGTGAAAGTATCTTTGTCTGTCTGTCCTGCTTTCACGACCGCTGCACCGATCTTAATGAAATTTGGCATGAAAATATTTTGATTCTTACGCTAGTCTTTGCTGTGAAAACCGACAAACACGCTAACACGCGCCAAAAGCTAGTCTATTATAAATTGAAAAACATTTGTAATATATTTTTGTTATATATTGTGGTTCTACATAATGGGACCACTGTTTTTGTAGGATCTCTGGGTTTGTATTTCGTATAGCCATCGCCCTTAAATTTAGAAGTTTTTTTATGGTTGCAAACGAGCAGACTTATCGCCTGATTGTAAGCGATTACCGCCGCCCATGGACACCCGTAACACCAGGGGCGTTACAAGTGCGTTGCCGCCCTTGGAGGATGGGAAGGGGGATTAGGGGAAGGGTTGGACTATGGGCCTCCGGTATCCTCACTCACTCAGTGAAACACAGCGCAGGCGCTGTTTCACATCGGTTTTCTGTGAGGCCGTAGTATCAATCCGGTCGAGCCGGCCCATGCATGCCGAAGCGTGGCTCTCCCATTGATAAAATCCTTACATTTTCTTACAAACACTGAAATTTCAAAAACATATACTATACAAATTTAAACAATGTCTTAAAAATCCTACATGAGTCAAGTGGGCCGACGCTACAAAGCACTAATGCACCTCTCCTGAACAATGGATGCACCACTTATGTCCGTAAAATCACCCCATATTATTATTTCATACCTACGATTGATTCAACGTAGCCTCTGTAAGCCGCAATTGCTTGTTTTGATTCTTTTTTCATTTGTCACAGTCCGGAGCTTCTATAGAGCATATGTAAATCTGCTGCTTACTGTAGACGCTAATTATATGCTGCTTCAAGCTACAAAATCTATCTAACTATTATGTATGTGTTATTGAATTGAATTTGTTGCTTCGTTGGTCTAGTTGTTAGTGTATATATAACGACTAAAAGTGTTATTGGGTTTTTTTTCAAGAAATTCTTTATAGAAGTATAGAGGGTGTTTCACGCCCTGCTTTGGAGAGCACGTTAAGTAGTCCATTTCAGAACGTCCCGTCGATAAAAAGAGCTACTGAAATATATTAACGGTTCCTTCTTGCATAGGTAAGTATTTCTTAAATAAAGTACATGTTACGGATGGAATATCACAACAGGTTAAAAAGTCTTTTCTAAAATAAATAAACAATGGAACTTAAACAAATGTTACGCTTTCTTAACCATCCACATCAACATTAACGAAACAATCATTACAATTCAATTGTAATTTTATTTCAAACTAGCGGTCCCAACATACTTCGTTCTATTTCTGGTAAAAGGTATTGGCCTGTCGCTGAACAACAAAAAAAATAAATAAGTGGTTTTATTTTACTATTTTCCTCATAATTTTAAAGATTTTTCTCTCCGTAAGAACCTTCCCTGAAGAACCAGAAATTATATTTACGATAATATAAAAAAAAACAAGTAACCAAATTGATGGAGTGGTTCTCGAGTTATACAGCCTTACCCGATGTTATACAGCTTTACAGCAACAATCGCGTTAAACGATGCTGGGCGAAGCTAGTCTAAAAAAAGTAGTCTTAGTTACTCCTTATATAATCAGATAGCTGCCAGTGAAAGTCTTGTCAAAATCAGTCTAACCGTTCCCGAGTTTAGCCAGGGAGATAGGACAATTTTTTTTATGAAAGAACATTCCGTTTGATAAAAAGCAGTTAATTTGAAATTGCAAGCAGTCACTTCAATTCTATTTATTAGTATAGTATTATTCATTATAAGTACACGTAAAGGCAATTTTAGTAACAAACCGGGTGTATCCGGTTAAGGGGAAACAAATGCCCCGGTACCGTCCAAGCATTGTTATCCGGAAAATCTGCAAACAAGTCAGTCGGCGAGGGGCACTTTTCGCGGGAACTGTTTGGTTATGTGATTACGTTGTTTGCTTGTGGATTTGGGTTTTTAATTGGTTCAACAACTGGCGTTTAAAGATTTTGTAATTAAATGCTCCAAAGATGACAATGATTTTGTAATCAAAGTTTGTTTTGAACATGTTCAATGGTTTTCTCAAAGTGACCATGTCAGGTACTTACAAAAAACAGCCTGGACTGTACAAATAATTCCATAACTATGATAAATTTAAAGAGACTCTTTCTGTTCGTCTGTCACGTTTTCACGGTTAAACCGCTAGACCGATTTCAATAAAATTTGTTATGGAGCTACTTTGATACTTGAGGAAGGACATAGGCCACTCGTTACAGCGATAATTCCAACATACATGCGGGAGGAGACGCGGGCAAATGCTAATATCAGAATAAAAAAAATGGCAAACTAGAAAAAATATTGTTTTACGTTATGTTGCTGACTCTAGTTGCACAGTTTCAAAATGTTATTCCACTCTTAGCAGGTTCATAATTTGCATGTCACGCTATTTATCCATGTATTCAATTATAACGTAAATGAGCAAAATTAGTATTTTTTAGATATTACATTAAAAAATCATACTTTTCTCTTCCGTGATTCCTGAAATCATGGAAGAGAAAAGTATGATTTTTTTAGAAAAGAAGTCAAAGTAAGACATCTGCATGTGTGTGTTTTAATCCTGAAAAAAAAAATTTTATGTATGTATTACATATGTTAAGATAAAGGTGCATGCGGTGTCCATCTGTTAGCGATTGTTACACTAGGCTAAGATATCTTGTAAACTGTAATTCTGATCTAGTAAAGAAAATAAATAATTCCAAAGCATATACCATCGATAAGTAAAAATAAGTGTAAAAAAAATCACACACGATAAATACTTAGATTGTTCTGAAATTGATAACCACAGAATAAATACAATCTCTTCTTTCATGAATAATTCGGCTAATTTCAACGCAAACCTACTTTGGAGAAATCACTGGCCACTTATGTGTAGTTTTTTATTAGGTTTAAAGGTTATGTGTCACGCTTCTTTTGTTTGCAACAATAGACGTCTCGTGGGAAGCTTTCATGCTATGATTTTCTATGATTATAAACGAGGGTTAAACTTCGAGGAATTTTAAGAAAATTTACAAGCAGCTTTTGAAGAGTCTGCTCCTGCGTTAGTAACTATTAATTGAAGAGGAGTAATTGATATATTTGTTGAAAATTTAATATTGACGTCTGTGTAAAGGTTACATCTTTGTAACTCAAGACAAGCCGCTGCCAGGTTTTATGCAAGCCGAATTAAAATTTCAGTATCAGTATAGTTACAGTAACAGCAACGTCACGAATGAACAAATTGAAACAATTTTAGGTATACATGGAACAAACACGATGCTGCAAATTAGCGCGCGAGGCAATCGTTACGGGTTGAAAAATTTCAGTATATCAAGAATTTCAATATTTTGGACACTTTGGCCATCTGATCTCAACGTCTTCTAACTTCAAAATAAGTAGAGCTTGTACTATGGTAGCAAGATTGATCTCCGGATGGCGTAAAAAAGCGGTTCCCGGATCTCTCCCGTCTCAGGCGCAGAGTGGCACACCGTGTGGTTTTAGTCGGTTCGATTCCGACACACCGTACCGCCGCAAACCCCGGTGGGGTGAAGGCCCGAGGGAGTTTTTTCTACACGAAAAAAAAATGGTAGCAAGATTGATTGATAGAATCGTTCGAAAACACTTAAATTCCAAATAAAATTATCGCAGATCATACAAACATTTGGTGCGACCCGAAAATCGAACCCAAGTTGTCAACACACAACCACTGCACCACCGAGACAGTCAAAGTTTTTAAGCTTCTATTCGTTTTTCATCTAGGACTGGTTACTTTAGCAGTTAAAAGAAAATATTGCCTGAGTTTTTTATAAAGTAGTAGGGGGCCAACGAGGAGACGTATCGCCTAATGGTAAGCGATTACCGCCGCCCATGACACCCGCAACACCAGAGGCGTCAAAAGTGCATTACCGGCCTTTTAAGAACGCTCTTTTACAATAGCCAGAGTGAAATTTCACAAGTTAAAACAAGTTTATTGATTTTGTCTATTTTCCGTCTGTGTATTTGTTATTTTTATTACTAAAGAGAATGAATAGACAATAAATGAGAGTTTACTCATCAATTTGTTAGCGTAAACATTCATGCTACCGTGTTTCGTTGGCGAATGTGAGACCAGAAGCTCAATGATGCGGAAAAATCGCAATGGGCTGCCTTAGCGAGGAACACCATGCTGGACTGTTACATTCTGTTCTTAGATTATGTTCATGCTTTGCACCAGGTTGAATAGAATCTCTTTGGCAGGCTCCTTTATGTAGTAAAATAAGATCGAAAGACAAACCTAGGGGCGTTAAACGAGTTGATATAAGCTAATCGTTCGTCATATGTTCGACTTTCAGGGACGATTCTCTTTATTTTCTATAGCACGGCGAAGGCATAAATAACGAATGATAAAATAGTTTTGACAGAAGACTTACACGTTATTTGAAAACTCGTTAATTTATTAACATGAAGAGTGAAACAGTTTAATGGCAACGCCATGTGCAACATGTGTGTCTATAAAATAGAAATGTTTATAAAGCAAAGCGAACAGTAATCATAGAGTTAAGCTCGCTAATCACGTCATAAAAAAAACTATAAGACTGAAGAAATACGACTGAAATGTCCTGTAAATGGGTTAAGAAGTTTTTAGGAGAGATATAAATAACGTCTGCAATCGCAAAGTAATAGTATAATCAGTACTTGTGTTAAGATTTAACTGTACAAATAAACGAAATTGAAGTGTCTGTTTGTAATTTCAAATTAACAGTCTTTCATTAAATGCATTTTTGAGTATATACGGTGTGGAGGAACGGGGGCGTGAAAATCGACACATACTACTTACATCAAAAAATCTATTAATTAAATACTTTTGTTTATTTGTTCCTGCTAATCTCTGAAACGACTGGACCAATTTTGACAGAACTTTCACTCGCGTATAGCAGAAGGCATAAAGACTAACTTAAGGTTACGTGAAAACAAAATTAAAACAACCATGTACCACGGCACGTAGCTAGTCAAAATAAGGAAAAACTTACCACTAATCTCGTAATGGCACTTTATTTGTATAATGTATTCCTAGCCGATTTCGGCTACGACAGCCAGTTTAACGGAGACCACCCAACTACGCAAACACTGGTGCAATCTCTGTTCCCCCACTCATGATCATGATATGATCCGATGGTACGGTTCTCCGACACGACCGGGGAACATCATAAAGAGGTAAAGTTGTGAGGTTGATGGGATTAACCTCTGGAATCACTGAATCGATTTTGAAAATTCTTTTATCGGTATAAATACAGGTATAAAAATACAAGCGCGAATACAAGCGAGTATGAGTAAATATTAAACAACAAATTTTAAAACTCAAACCATGTAAGCATCAACAAAATACACAACTGTGATGAATTTTATAAAGAACCTGTTTGGCGAGTGATTTGCAGTACTAGACGGGTAGTATTGGTAACAGGTACTCTTATATTTCCATTTGAGAAATACCTATTGTAGTAATGTTTCCTGGGCAGACGATTTCAATTATAGATCGTCGAAGCGAATGGCAAAAGAGGAGATAGTTTTTTTTAAGCAATATTTTACACAAATGACGTCATTTCTTGTTATTAACAAACTTCAAAGAAAGAGCGTACTCCTTTTTAAAAAGCCGGTAACGCACTTGTGGCCACTCTGGTGTTGCGGGTGTCCATGGGTGGCGGTAATAGCTTACCATCAGGCGACACGCCTGCTCTTTTACCTTCTATTCAATAAAATAAACCGATTTACTGTGTAAGAAGACTTCTTATAATGGAGAGGACTTTTTACTAGTACGTCACCGATTTGTATTAAAAATAAATTAGTTTTTATTTTAATAATACCAAGAGAATTCATCCATCTATATAATATGGCCCAAATCATATTTGAGATACTTAATTATTATAAACTAAAATTGTAAAGAGGAAAATTTTGTGAGATTACTACGTACTGCTATTGATAACTGGCCGTAACGTTTAGAAGACTACATGGCAGCTAACATAGACCTCTCCGAATAAGCTTTATATATTTTTAATAGTTTTATGTTAATGTATTAAACCAATACACTGTAATAGTATATTACGTAAAATAAAAGTTGTTTTATTTTGCTACAATATTTATGGCAAGACTTAGTATATTACGTATTATTTGGTGACGAATTAAGAATAAGGAGTGTCAACATCCCTGTTCATCCCGTGGGTTTGGTAAATTAAATACCCGTCTTGTCAGCGTGGAGCAGTAGGCAAAACCGTTCATTTTCCGGAGAAGCCTATATCCAGGAGTGAACCATTAAAGGCTGTTAATGATGATGATCATATTACCCACGGACACTAACCCTCTCCTCCCCGCCTTCCCTTTGGCAGCAGTTTAAAAATACTGTAATTATTAGTCCAATTCACAAGGACTCTCCCCTTTTATAGGCTATTTATTGTATGTGTTAAAATAACAGTTTTTAAACATATAACTACCGAATATAACTAAAAGTAATCAAATCAGATGAATGAAATACATTTATTAACCCAGTTTAAAATGAAACATTTTAATTAAATATTCAACATTGCTTTGTTTGTTGAAAAATAATGTGTAATTTCAATTAATTTTCCAATCGAATGCAACTGGAAATGTATGGTTAATACTTCGGCAAGTAGTGAAAGCAATGGGTCACTTTATTTTTATTATTATATTTTTATGGAATGGGGAAAACAAGCAGACGTATCGCCTGATGATAAGCAATTAACGCCGCCCATGGAATCGTAACACCAAAGGCGTCACATGTGCGTTGCCGGTTTTCTAAGAAAGAGGCCTATCTTGAAAGTTTGAAGGTCATATGATTCGGGACTACCGCAGGCGGCGGTTCATTCCACAGATTTTTTTTGTATAGAATGCAAACAAGCATACATATCGCCGCCGACCATGGACCCCCGCAACACCAGAGGCATCACAAGTGCGGTGCTGGCCTTTGGGGCATGGGTTCAAGAGGATGGGGATAGGGGGAGGGGTTGGGCGTCCGATATCCTTACTCACTCGATGAAACACAGCGCAAGCGCCGGTTTTCTCTAAGGCCGCCGATCGAGTCGGCCCATTCGTGCCGAAGTGAGGCTCTTGTAGAATTTTTTTACTAATATTGTTTTTACCAAGTTTTGGTAGTGTGACTCAAATTATAAGTATCGGTTTTTTCTTTTTTTTTATGTTATAGTGGGCAAACGAACAGACGTATCACCTGATGGTAAACAATTACCGCCGCCCATGGACACCCGCAATACCAGGGGCGTCACAAGTGCGTTGCCGCCCTTGGGGGATGGGAAGGGGGATTAAGAGAAGGGTTGGATTATGGGCCTCTGGTATCCTCACTCACTCAGTGAAACACAGCGCAGGCGTTGTTTTACACCGGTTTTCTGTAAGGCCGTGATGCTGGGCTTGCTGGACCTACTGATGACGAGTCATCCAGCGCAGTACTGTGCATCGGTGCTCGTCCCTCTGGGGGATCCTCCGATCACTGCCTGGTTTCCACCACGGTGCCGCTTGCTGCCCCTCCACGACGAGTGGCAGCAAAAAGACGTTTATGGCACTACTCGTCGGCAGACTGGGATGGAATGCGGGATTACTTTGCATCCATTCCGTGGGCTCAACGCTGCTTTAAAGATAAAGACCTATCGCAAAGTGCGGCCGCTGTGACTGACGAGATCACTATCGGAATGGAATACTATATTCCGTACAGTGAGGTCGCTAGCGCAACGACCCGGCCTTGGTTCGGTCGCGAATGTGCCCATGCTGTTGCGCGAAAGCAATCGGCCTACCGCGCTTGGACCAGGGGCCGCGATCGCGGCTTCCCCGATGTTGATCGACTTAAAGCAGCGTTTAACAAAGCCACCAGGGAATGCAAGAAGGCTTACATCAGAGCGGATGCCCAGCGCATTGCGAGGCTTGGTCAAGAACTCGTCGCATACCCTACGGGTAGCCGAAAATTCTGGCGATTGGCTAGAGCCGTGCAGTCCAACTTCTGTAATCTCTCGCTACCACCGCTGAAATATCCTGACGGATCACTTGCCCACCAGCCGCAGGAGAAAGCGAAACTGCTTGTTGATCTCTTCGCGGCTAACTCCCGAATCGATGACCGCGGCATACCCCCACCTACCATCCTATCCTGCGACACTACTATGCAGGATATTCGCCTCCGGATGAGTGATGTCCGTGCGGAGCTTCTGTCACTCGACGTCCGGAAAGCCAGTGGACCCGACGGTATCCCAGCGGTGGTTCTTAAGAACTGTGCACCAGAGTTGTCCCCGGTATTGACGTGCCTGGATCGCCAGTCGTATTCCTCGGGAGCTGTTCCGGAGGCTTGGAGAGGGGCGAATATTCAACCCATCCCTAAAAAAGGCGATCGCTCCGAACCTGCCAACTACCGTCCGATAGCCGTCACCTCCGTCATCTGTAAGGTATTTGAAAGGATAATTAACAAACAACTGGTCCATTACCTGGAAGATCACTCCCTATTAAATGATCGTCAATATGGTTTCAGACCGAACCGGTCCACGGGTGATCTTTTAGCGTACGTCACACACCTTTGGGGTGAGGCTATTGACAGGCATGGGGAATCCTTGGCCATCAGCCTCGACATGGCCAAGGCTTTTGATAGGGTTTGGCACCGTTCGCTTCTCTCCAAGCTACCGGCTTTCGGTTTGCCCCCCAAACTCTGCAATAGGCCTGCCGCGTTTCTGCACCAGCGCCGCATCAGAGTCCTTTGCGACGGTGCGGCCTCCGAGTATCAGCGGATTAACGCCGGAGTTCCTCAAGGCTCCGTCCTGTCGCCTACACTGTTCCTTCTGCATATCAATGACATGTCAGCCCTTGGCAACATTCATTGTTATGCAGACGACAGCACAGTTCATGGACATGGATAGCCCTCTGACAAACCAGCAAATGTTGAAGGAAGACGACAAGAACCTGTCACTCAACTTGACCATGTCCTGGGCCGCATTTTTCAATGGGGCTGTAAGAATCTGGTCGAGTTCAACGCCAAGAAAACACAGGTGTGCGCGTTCTCAGCCAAAATGTCTCCATTCCTTCCCCTTCCCACTTTTCAGTGCACTCAAATGCCATTACAAAATAGGCTCGCTATCCTGGGCATGGATATCTGCCGAGACCTCAACCCACGCGAATACGTTGAGAGTATCACTAAAGCGGCCTCACGAAAGCTAGGTGTGTTAAACAGGGTGAGACGGTTCTTCTCTCCCGGACATCTGTATCTTCTTTACAAGATCCAGGTTCGCTCGTGCGTGGAGTACTGTTCTCACCTTTGCGATGGTGCCGCACAGTACCTGTTTGACGCTCTTGACCGGTTGCAGCGGCGAGCAATCCGTATTATCGATAGTCCTGAAGCCACCGAGACCCTTGAGCCTCTACAGTTGCGTCTCTACGCAGATATCGCTACGTAGATATCGCCTCCTTGGCAGTCCTCTATCGCCTTTACCATGGTAAGTGTTCTGAAGAGCTCTTCCAATTGATCCCCCCCTCTCCCTTCCTCTACAGAACAACACGTGCCGGCCTTAGAAGTCACCGCTTTAAAGTGGAAGACATACGTTCTCGTACTCATCGCTTCGGTGCTTCCTTCCTGTGCCGAGCGGTCAAAACCTGGAACTCACTACCAGCGCACGTGTTTCCTTCCCACTATGATCCCGGGTCCTTTAAGCGGGGCGTGAAAAAGCATCTCACCAGGCCCCCATAGTGTGGGTCACCATGCTGCATTGCTCTTTTTCGCATTGAGGATGGTGACCACCACTCTTGGATTCTGCTCATGCTTTCCATCAGGCAGGGCAGAGTCATTTTGGCAGTTTAAATATAAAAAAAAAAAAACACTCCGGTTGAGCCGGCCTATGCATGCCAAGCGTGGCTCTCCCATTTATTTACTTTAAAGGTTTGTTTTTAAAAATGACAATGATCCTTGAGTTTGTTTCGTCCTTGCTTCTCAGTGCTAGTCCAGTTAGGAAACGCCGAACTCATCTGTTAAAAAAAAAGTTTTACGTTTAAGTAGGTACGTAAGTTTTATGAGCTCTTTTTACACAAGAGCTCATAATAATTAACAGCAGGATAAAATATTTCATTTCATTTCACTCGATTTGTAATATGAAGAATCAATAAAGCATTAGGGTAAAAGATTAGATTGCTGATACCAATACTAGTTTAACTATAAATTTTATCAATTCATCTCAAATTATGTGGGCTCTTCTAGCGAATATTTAGGTAGGTAGGGTTTTTTCAATGAATATTTTTACGTTAATTTAACTGTATAGCTGCGCATATTAAATTGTAGAGACAAAATTGTCTGTTTTCTTCCAAAATAAGATTTCTGAAATAACAGAAATCTTATTTTAAATACCAGAAATCTTACCAAATAAATACCAGAAATCTTATTTAAAGTCCATTTCCATATTGTGCGAGCTCGTGAGATCGGTCTCCGGTATCGAATAGGATTCAGAAGCGACGTGAGTGTTACAACCGGCGTCAAATGATAAAGATTTTATTTCAATCACTTTTATTTTATTATACGAAGGTCTAAGAAGGAAAGTTTCAAGGTTCATATACGTTCATCCTACTAGTTTTATGATACTACTAGCTGACCCGGCGAACTTTGTACCGCCATATTCATTTTCGAGAAATATTTCTGCATAAGCATTTCGGTAAAACTTATTTTAGTAAGTCTTGTTAACTTCCCGCAAGGTCGCAGTAGTTACGACTAAGCGGACTAAGAGAATATAATTCTTACGGATTTCTTTTAGTTTTTTCTATTCAAACCTTGTCATGAGAATAAAAAACATATTAAAGAAAGTGTTGTCCAATTTGATTCAGTCGATCGAAAGTTATGCGCGTACATTCATTTTTGTGGTTCACTATCTAAATATATAAAAATTAATGTTTGTCTGAATGTCCTTTATAGAATCGTGTACCATGCATCTCATCATGTAATAATCTTCAGTAAAGTGTTATGCATGAGACCACAAAGGTTACTGAGTTGGTATGACCAGCTTTGCCCCGCAGCGTTGCCTGCGATTGTTGTTGTACCGCGGGGCTCAGCTAGTTATTTATATAGATTAATATTCCACTTTAAATTGTAGAACATAATATGTATGGTTTATCTAAACCGTCATTATAAACGTCTTCTTCTTCTTTTGATGATATGGCAACCAGCCGGTTCAGCTATTTCTGCCAATGTCAAGTATTTAATGTCTTCAATTCTAAGTCTTCCGAGTCTTCAAGCCTTCTACGTGATGAAATTAATGATAAAAAAAAATGTGGATGACATGAAATGGGGCATTTTTCGCAAAAACAAAAAACGATCTCCCATTATAAATGTCATTTCTTCGGCAGTGGATTTCGATAAATTAAAATAATGATAATATGAGAATCATGTCACTTTTAACCGACTTAAAAAAAAAGAAGAAGTTCTGAATTCGACTGTTAAAATGTTTATTTACCTCAGAACTTTCGACTAGGTGAACCGATTTTCATTATTCCTTTTTATTTAAAAGCTGGGAAAGACTTGAACTTGATGTCCGTGTTGTGAGGGATTAAGAGTACAGAATGTTCATCCCATGGGATGTGTAAAAGGCGTAGACATGCAAATTCGGTTCAAAGATCTTTATTTCTCACCAAGACAATCAACACAGTCCCCAACCCGAACTTGGCCACCGTGGGAACGTATGGCCTTAACCCTCTCCTGAGAGGAGATCCGAGCCCAGCACTAGCCATTAGGTTGTTGATTGAAGACAATCGTCGTTTACATGAGAACAATATAGACCAAAATAACATACATTAACTCGATACAGGTGCAGTAAAATGACTAACAAAGGAACCCTTCTTTTCAGCACCGCCGTGTAAAAACTAAGATGCAAAAATTATTTTGGGAGTTTATATATGTTTGTATGCTCCATCGTAGCGCTTAAACTACTGCACCAATTTTAAGAATGAGGTATTAATAGATTCGTAATAATATCCTGAGTGACATAGGCTATATAAATTTTATAAAAAAATTTAACGTACTTGGGTAAAAAAATTTAAGTTTGTGTTGTCTATTAACGTTTACTTTTGTAGAATATTAATTTGAGTAATGGGAGAGATCCTTTAAAGCACTACTACATGCGTGTTTGCAAGATCAGTTAAATCATGCGCTCTTTGTAAATCGTTCATAAGTAGGTACTTATCTTTAAGAAAGGTCCTAAAACACTTAATGCAAAACAGAACACGTACATTTCGCCATTTTTTCGAGGCTCTTCTTAATGATGTTCGACGCGTGACGGTCATTTAGTGGGCACTCCAGGAATGCGGCTAAACGATCGCCCCTCTGAATAGGGAAGGGAACACTTTTAATATCACCTGCCCTCTTGAAAATATTTCTAAATTAAATAACGGACCTTATTAATACTGTTGAGACTGACGTACTGGAAAATATAATAACTAACTGACCCGGCGAACTTCGTACCGCCATGTTTACATACTTTCCACACACAGTGTACAGTCGCGGACAAAAAAATGATTTTTCACCTTGTCTTTTAATTTCTGTTATATACAAACCTTGTTCTAGCCATAAAAAACACACGAAAAAAAGAATTATTTAATTTGGTACAGCCTATCGGCAGTTATGCACGTACATACATTTTGGCGATTCATTTTCATTTATACAGATATAAAAAACAAAATGATTATTACTGCTTAATGTAATTTTTAAAAAAAAATTAGACTATTAAACGGAATGTTATACGTGCATTTTATATTCAGCAACAAGACATAATTATGTTTTAAAATGCAGTTGTAGTTTTTTAGAGTTTGTGTGTACAATGCACACAAACTCTAAAAAACTGATATGATATTATTATTAACTATTTAGTTACAGAATTCGTGTCTATGAGGATTATGTAGCAATTCGTAAATAATATATTTTTTTAATGTTAGACATTTTAATCCCAAAATATATTTTAGGTGTAAATAAACTTAGTGTGAAACAAAAGATTTAGACGATTTTATATCGGTACTAGAAAAACGTTGCATTTTATTGATGGGATAAGTAATCGTTTAATGGGATGGTAACTCTTAGGTATGCAAAAGACAAACGTACCTATGTGTTGCTTTCAGTATAAACTACCAGCATAGAAGACTAACCTCAAGCACTCAAACTCAAACTCAAAAGTAAAAAAAACCAAATTAAGACTGCCGACAGAAGGGAAAACTTAAAACTATAAACAAATAGTTGTTTAAGTTCACCTGAAATGAACCTCTATGCTCTTGAAAACTGCGCAGTATAAAGAAGTAAAAAAATACAATTCATAGAAGCGATGAAGCGAGTGCGACGAATTTTGTTCACCCGAAAAGTGTCGAACGCACTTAAAGAAGTTTTCACTTCCGAAGTATTTTTACAATAATCTAATTTCGCCCGATAACGGCGAAACCAAAAGGGTGGGTAATTAAAAACTATTGTTTTGGCAGTCTATGTGTGTTCCACCGTAATGCCTCAACCGCTCAACCGATTTAAATGAATGAGATGTCAATATAATCGTAATAATAGGTCGGGTAACATTTTTATTACATATATTAATTTTATTAATAATTTTTTATAGTCAGCTTATAATTTTTCAAACAGTCTCCTGTTACTTTTTAAGAAATTGAAAAAAAGATTGGTTTTTAAATCTATCTCAAATAAGTGATCTATTGAGGATTGTTTGTGCAATACCTGCCTACCCCCAGAGACATAAAGTAGCGTAGTGTGTTATTAATAAGTGTTTCAAATATGTGCGTAAAAATCGGTAGGTTTTATGTGGTTATATAAACGTCGTAGTTAGAGTAATCGTTCGGGTAAATCGCGCTTATTTATTACAATTTTACAAGGAAATTACTTTTTACAAAGAAGAGAACCTTAAGGTGTTGGGCTAATAACTCAATTCAAGTGCTAGTGATGTTACGTTGCTGTTGCTTTTATATCGACTTTAAAACACCATTAAATGTTTAGCCTAGCCTTACGTTTTTATAATTTAAGGTATCTGGATGACCGAGCTTTGTATATTTTTTTATAACTGTTCTAAAAATGAATTCTAGTTATATATGTAGTATATCGCTAAGTCTCGATATATCGCTCTTCGGGAACGATATATCGACACTTAGCATATTAAATTTCATGAATATATATATATATATTCAAGAATTGCTCGTTTAAACGTAATAGATAAGCACAACGCTTTAATTTAATATATAAAAACGGACTATTGATTCGTACATATTAATTACTAAACTAGTTAGTACTGACTACCTATGTGGTGCAATGGTAGCGTTTGCGACTGCTATACTTCGATTCCCTGGTTGGACCAAATGTATGTAATGTAAATCTGGAAATATTTATATGGGAGTTTCCAAACTCCCATACAAATAATACAATTATCATATGTATGCATTTACAAACTGTAACTAACTTTTATAGTACGAGCTGTTCTTTGTTTAAAATTGGCGTTATTTGTCAGTTATACGAAATATTTATTTGTTGATTTATTTATAAATATTGTAATGTCTGAGATTAGATATTCTCATTAAACTTCTTGTTAACCAACAAAAAATTCACACCGATATTTAATTATTTTCTTCTCTTTCCTAAATATCAACACCAACGATATTTTAGATATAAAGTAAAAAAGTCCCAAACTAAGCAAAGCTTGTATCATCGACTAAGCACAGCAGTCGCATACGCTACCACTGCGCCACCAAAATTATATTTTTTTTCTCAATTCTCACGGCATTTGATCAGATTTTACTCTCCGTGGCCAGAGACATCAAATTCAATAGTTTAAAATGATATACACTAAAACATTATAAAATAGTTTAGGACTAACCAATGCTTGTGGGTAATAATTAAATAAATACACGAAATACACCTTTGTGAAGTACTGGTAACGCAACAAAGAAAATCCTGTCAGATGCATTACCTGACTCTTTACATACACCGAATCATTTTTATGAAAACAAGAACAAATTGTGAATATCGATAGAAACTATCGACACTAGCACATGACTGGCCTGTAAAATGAGGTTGTTAGTTTTAGGGTGGCTGTTTCGCAATCATAAAGTACTCGACTCGAACGTGTTGGCGAAGCTCAGCCCGCTTTAATGAGACCATACAATGTATATAACGATCTTCTAGTTTGTGAACGAGTTCGATTTCCAAAAATTTATATTATAAAGTTATCTCTTTTAAAAGAACTTTTATTTCACTGTCTTACTGGGTTTTTTGGATATATCCGAGTAGTGATGGAGAGTCATCATCCCTATTCATACCGTAGGAATTGTAAGAATAGATTAGGGAACAATCTAAGTGGGACAATAGGACTTCAGAGGAAATTTGACAGAAATTCGTCAAGATAGTAAGGCAAGCCCAAACCTTTTGCATGGTTTATGCGTTTCGTCACACAAGATCAACAACCTTTAGGTATTTCTCAAGTAACTTTAACATTATTTATTTGACTTCAGTTGCTGTTTTTTTAATAAATTTAAATATAATCGTAAAAAATCATAATCTCTATTTAATTTGGAAAATATATGTACTAGAGGCACTCTTGTTGGCTTCTGCGAACGAAGAAATTATATTTTTTTTAAATATGGCGTCAACATTATTTTCACTAAAATTAAAAACGTTAATTATGTTTTAAAATCATTTACATGTTATTTTCACTTTTAAAATAATGTGTTTCTACAATAAATTCATGTAAGCACAACTAATACTATTAAAGGACTTCTGGTATACATTACAATACAACAATTGTCTGACTAATTATCACGATTTATAACGTTACTTTAACTTACTATAATGGACTTTGGCATGAGGCTTAAACAAGTTAAGTGTATAGTTCCTACCTCATTATCATCATCATCATCATCAGCCTATCGCAGTCCACTGCTGGACATAGGCCTCTCTAATTTCACGCCACTTAGTTCGATCTATGGCTTCTCGCATCCAGCTCCTGCCAGCCGTCCCGCGCAAATCATCGCTCC
Source organism: Hyphantria cunea (assembly GCA_003709505.1). Classification (NCBI taxonomy): domain Eukaryota; kingdom Metazoa; phylum Arthropoda; class Insecta; order Lepidoptera; family Erebidae; genus Hyphantria; species Hyphantria cunea. The sequence continues at coordinate 284,287 of PKRV01000185.1, read as the reverse complement.
ACCTGGCCTGTGGTCGTCCTACTAGTGTAGGACTCGTACTCGAAACGTAGTCGTTTGCCGAGACGCGGTCTCCACTCAAGAACTCGTTTGTTTGTTCCTACCTCTGCGTTTCTTAAATCAATAAACGTGGGAACTTTACAACAACAAACAACAACAACCCATAATGTCCCACTGCTGGGCTCGGGTCTCCTCTCAGGAGAGGGTTAAGGCCATACACCTTTGGATTATAGACCTTTCCAAGGGAACTTTACGTTATTCTGTAATTCATACATTTTATTCACGCAGTATTTAAGTTTACGTGTAATAACTTTGCTATCTGGCTTTTATTAGTATTGTGAGTCAGTATAGCGGTCTAATATCAATAACAACCTCTTGGATGAATGGCAACAACTAAGGGACGAATCATCTAAGGGGCACTACATTTACCAGTTCTTTCCATCTTCGTGAACGGATACCGAGGACATGGCTCGAGGTGGATCACTGTGTTCAATTTCTCACAGGCCACGGTAACTTTAAGAGCAAACTATACTCTTTCAAATTAGTCGATTCACCATTCTGTCAGTGCTGAACAGCTGATTCCAAAAAAAGGCGTCTGGCTAATTTGTCTTCATTTTTTCTCTCGCTTTGCTAAGAAGGGAAGTGGAATTATTATATTGATAACTAATCCAATTTTCGTCTGATCATGTTTTGTACTACTACTACTACACAGTGTTATATCTTTTCTTTCTATTGTTTTATTTAATAATATTATAAAATTAACTAGTAACTATTTGGTCATTTATACACATGCAAAATAGCGTAATTAGTTAGAGGTTACCGTGGGAGAGCCACGCTTTTCGATTCCGACACACCGCCCTGCCGCAAATCCCGGTAGGGTGAAGGCCCGAAGGGGTTTCCACAAGTAAAAAAAAGCAAATGGAAAGCCACGCTTCAGCTTGCTGGGGCCGGCTCGACCGGAGTGATTCCATGGCCTCACAGAAAACCGGAGTGAAACTGCACCTGCGCTGTGTTTCACCGATTGAGTGAGGATACTGGAGGTCCATAATCCAACCCTTTCCCTCATTCCTTTCCCCATCCATCAAGGCCGGCACCGCACTTGTGACGCATCTGGTGTTGCGGGTATCCATAATCACTTACCATCAGGCGATACGCCTGCTCGTTTGCCCCCTATACCATAAAAAAAGGAAAAACAATATATAAATGTTTCCGCTGTTCGGACGCGACACCGAGGTCAATATTTTTGTAAATCTTTTTTACTTACTTCTACTTATTTAATAAATAATAATAATAAATATAATAAATATTTCGGACATCTAACACACAACGCCATCTAGTCCCAAACTAAGCAGAGCTTGTATTATGGGTACTAAACAACTGATATAAATACACAAATACTTTTTTTTGTAAATACATACATATCATACATAGAAAAACACCCAAACTCCGAAACAAACATTCGTAGATCATAAAAACATTTGATCCGACCCGGGAATCGAACCCGAGAACTCAAGAACAACAGTCGCATACACTACCGCTGCGCCACCGATGTAGTCTTATTTAAAAAGGACATACCCCTATCCCCTTATTCTTTTCCAATTTTCTGTTATAAATAAAAAAATAAATAGTAAGTAATCAATTCAAAGAAGTTTTTGATCTGGACATGTCGATTCAAGCGTTCGGAAAAGACCCCTTCAACATTTCACTGCTAGACGTAAGCTTTTCCTGAAAAAGAAGGTTTGTTTGTGTGTTTGCTGGTTATTCCTTCACCGTAATAAAACAACAAATATTAAATCCGCTAACGCAATTTTCTCAATTCCAACTATTCTCTACAATATAATTATCCAAGCTGTCACCTGTTGCGACCAGCTTGGATAATTAAAGCTCGGTGACATGAGATAATATCTATCATATACTACTCACTAATACACGATCAATCTTAGTGTAGTCTGTCATCATTAATTGTCTTATTAATTGAATAGAAAGGGTAACCTTTGGCACATATGAGACGTTTTGATCGTAGTGACACAGCTTCATAGAAAACTATACTTCATAAAATATACTTTTTATCTGACGCTGGTAGTAGTTATCTGGGATAATGTAGTAAATTCCGGCCTGTTTGTAGTTCCACGGCGTCAGTACGTTGGGGGTCCTTATGGTTGTAACGTAGAGTTTTCAACTCTTAAAATGTGGGGAGTGAATTTCTTTTGTTGCAATTGGCCGGAAGAGCCACGCTTCGGCATGAATGGGCCGGCTCGACCGGAAAGATTCCACGGCCTCACAGAAAACCGGTGTGAAACAGCGCTTGATTGAAGGCCCATACAAATAATCCCTCCCCCAGTCCCTCTCCCCATCCCCCAAAGACCGGCAACTCATTTGTGATGACTCTGGGGTTGCGGGTGACCATGGGCCGTAATCGATTACCATCAGGCGATACCTTTGCCTATACTTCCATTAAAAAAAGATGAATAGAATTGTGTCCCCTGAAGTGGCCATTGGCGGCAATAGACACTACTTATTATCAGGTAAATTATCAGCTAACACTTATGTCATTTAAAAAAAAAATTGTAGGGGACGAATACATCTAGACAACGTTCATTGTAAATGAATTACTATACTATATCCTGTCATCTCTCTTATATATACTATATCATTATATATAAGGGAGATGACAGGAATAAATACAAAGTTTTGGTGTGAGTTTTGTGATAAGTAAGAGGCCATGGGTTCGATCTCATGCAGATCAAATTATTTTGTAATAAGCACGACATTTTTTCCTGTCTCTGGATGTAGTTTATCCATAACTAGCTAACCCACACAACCTCATCTACGTCTCGTCTCCTATTGTCCATAGCGTGATGTTGTACTGCATGAAAAAAATTAGGAGCATCGTCGTCATAATACAGGTCCAACCTAGTTTGGAATCAGATGTTTTATTATGGAAAAAAGTGCGAGTCGGATTCGCGCATAAAGGGTTCCGTACCATTATCTATCATATAAAATCACGTTTGATGCCTGCTCTGTTGCCGTTATTAATATCGAGCAAAACTATTGTTGTATGAAAGTTTCTCTTAGTTTTTGTTGTTATAGCAGCAAGAAAATTACAACATCTGTAAAAAATTCAATTATCTAACTATAATGGTTCATGAGATACAGCCTGGTGATGGACGGACAGCGGAGTCTTAGTAATAAGATCCCGTTTTAGCCTTTGGGTACGGAACCCTAATAAGAGATCATGCACAAAGATAAGACGAACTCAAATTTACACACCTAGCTTTAGCTACTTTCATCTCAGCCAATTTAAGTGGGCAATATCTCAAATAAAGGAGCTCGTTCCAGCCAGTGTTCTTAGACCAAAACGAACCACGTAAATCAATTTGAATCGGAAATGTAAAGAAAGATAGCTGTGAACAATGAAAACGTATAAAATGTGTGAGGGATGAATTCTATTTGAGAAGAATAAAATCTTAGGTAATTTTGAATGTTACGGATCAATTTGTTACCTATCAATTAACGCAATTAGAATATCTCACTAAAGTTTTCAGAATTAATAATATAATTAAGTTAACAATCACCTATAGAGTCCTAAACCAATATAATACTTTTATTCTAGAATATACGATCTCAGTGATAATTCTAGATAAAAAACAAATTGGAGGTTTGTACCCATAAAAAACACATATAACTAGTCAACAAAATGAGGAGAAATCACCTAAGGGTCGTTGAGGTCACATCTTGGGAGATGTTACGACTACAAACGACCCACGACAGGTGACACCTCGATGCAGCCGGGAGGGTGTCGTCGTTAGACGCCTTAGGTGTCGGTGTTCTGCCTCTTACTTTGTAGAGCGGTGAGAGGCGCAACAGTGTTCTGCCCTGGGAATGACTCAAGCCGCAAAAGATGTACCTCAGTCGTGAGTTGTAGCAGGGGGACTCAAAAAGTCGCTGATGCGTTCCTCGAGCTCCTCCCGACTGCTGCACCATGCTGACATGGTTTGGTCAGTTTACCGGTTCTCCGAGAGTTCCACACACCCCCTTCATTCCCTTACTAAGGGTATGGTGAGAAGAGCATTCCAAGCGTTAAAACAAAACGGCCCCGTTTTACCGTTTGGGTACGGAACCTTAAAAGAAAATTTTCCGTTTAGCGTCTAAGTTGAATCTAGTTGTTGCATCAGGTAGCACAGCCTGCGCATGGAACACATTTCATTAATGTTGCGGAAGTAATTTACTTCAGAACTTTCCACTGCCACATGGACTCGTTAATCAAGTTTGTGTTTAGTAACACTAAACACTATTTAATTGGATCATTATCTTGCATATTTAGAAACACGTGGATTATATTTCTTAACTAACTCGTATCTTCCGGTGAAGGTTCGGTCAAAATCGATCCAGCCTCTTCAAAGACAAAAATTGATTTGATTGATTGATTTTTGAAATACTTCCATATTCATTAATGAAAAGCTGTTCATTTGAAATTACCAAGAGACATTTCTATTTTACATATTTTGGTGAGATAGTAAAATAGTATTTTATTTTACTATCTCACCAAAATAAGTTCGAATGACGTTGTTTTAGTAGGCGAAACAATGGGTAAAAGTTAGTAGTGAAATGAAAGTAATAATGTATTTGTATTTATAT
>PKRV01000185.1:42531-279612 GCA_003709505.1 Hyphantria cunea | reverse complement strand
ACATTATGGGTTTTTAATTATATATATATATATATATATAATTAAAAACCCATAATGTCCCACTGCTGGACTCGGGTCTCCTCTCAGGAGAAGGTTAAGGCCATACGTCCCCACACCGCCCGAGTGTGGGTAGCCATATATATATATATATATGTGTGTGATAACGAGTCGTAAATAAACACAAAAATATATTAAAGTAACAATATAATAAAGTGTCAGTATGTATCAACTGAACTATTTTCAGAAGAACCCAGTTATGACGAAGAAAGTTGCGTCAACAGATTTTCCACTAAAATTCTCACAATATTTGACGTTAAATCAACTAAGTTTGAAACAAATAGCATCCTGTTTGTGCCATATTATTGTTGAAATATGACTTAACTTTTATTTTAAATCACTAAAACAGCTAGTAGCAGGTCAAAATGCAACAATTATAGCCTAAATTGATACCAAGAACAACACAACTTCAAGCTTCCTTAACTCCTCAGTTTAAGGTTCAATTTTCTCCAGCATAATCATTGTCGAAATCCCGCTGACATACTCGATGAAGTCAGGAACGAAACTTTCGTGTGTCCAACGTAATTAGACCCATAACTAATGGGTATATTGCCACAATTGAACCGCGGTATATGAAACAGGGAGGGGTGAAGAGGATCGAGTGGTGGTGGTTTGACCACCCGCAGCGACCTCACAGCGTGAACGCAGACTCTGAGTCACCGACAGACCGAATGAGACATTTTGCCAATAAAAATAATCAAGTACTTATTGTGATTCTTTCTTCGACAATGCGGTGCGAATGAAGCGTATAATTGTTGTTTATTATTTAGGGTTTTGAAAATATCTTGACATTTAAGATACATATAGTGAGACTTATTTTACTGAACTATTTGTATGTACCTATTGTTTGAAAGGTAAAACATGATTAGTGAATTTATGACATAACTGACTGTCTCTCTGTTGGAACTCCTGGCTTATATTATAGTTCGAATTACAAAGCAACTTGTGACATGTCAACAGCAAGGGACTCCGACCTTGGCTTTTGCATGTCGGCAGACACCAAGATGAGAGTCTTGGACTTCTGTTGCTACAAAACATATCCGCAGCTTCGATCTTCGGAAAGTATCTCTACCTACACTATGAATAGGGCTAGCAACACACCATATTCTTAATCGGCTTTACAAAGATTCACTGTTACTCGGTCCCCTCAAAAAAAATTTTTTTAAAAGCAAATCTTTCTTACCCTTTTCCATAAAATTTATCTCAATATATAAAAGCCGTTATGGGTAGATCCTGACCAGTTCCGTTTGACGTCTTTCTGTAGGAACGGATGTCCTGACCCTCCAATACCACCGACCAGGCGAGGGGAGATGTCACCGCCGAGGCCGTTGCAGGTTTATATTGAGAACTTAGTGTAAGAACTTTTCATATCGTGATACAGGATTAACAGTATATCGTAGTTCTTTGTATCTTCGCTAGATGACACTGAAGTCTTCACGCCATCAAATGTTTTGTACATCACTCTACTGGTTTTCATATAGACACATATCTTGTTTGAAGAACTAAATAAAAGACGCTAGTATAAAGATGTTTATTTGTAAAAGTACACTTACAGCTAACTTCATTTATTCCACCCTTTGATACACCACTTCCATTGAAGACGGAATAAAAGAGTGTTCCATTCATATTTAATGATATTTCGTTGTAAGTAGGTTATTCAATCGATGCAGCAGCTACCATTATTCAATGCATATCGAATGCAATCGTTCTTATTAAGAAGTGTATACAATGATGTTTATGTCTTTGATAACTTTTAAGTTATTTTAAGAAGTGCATGGAAGAGGAAGAAGATGGTACAAGAAGTTTATATCTGGAGAAGCAGTCTGCCTTTCTTATACTTATATAATAAGTAAAATAATTGATTTGTGAGGATTTAAAAGTATATTTTAAAAGTTGCATGTAAGAGGTGGATAATACAGAAATTTACTATCTTGAGAAGTAGTGTTTCCTTACCATAAAGAGTATGTTTCGTTAAAGGTCGTATAAAAACAAACAACAACCCATAATGTCCCACTGCTGGGCTCGGGTCTCCTCTCAGGAGAGGGTTAAGGCCATACGTCCCCACGCTGGCCAAGTGCGGGTTGGGGACTGGCAAGAATACGTTGTGGCTACGTAAACCTTGCCGTTGGATGTTTTTAAGCCGCCCGAAGGCCTCCAACTAATTTTCACGACTGTTATCGTATGATAACAACCGGGACCGACTGCTTAACGTGACCTCCGAATCACGGAGACGCTCATGGTAACATGCCACCAGCGGTCACCCATCTAGGTACTGACCGCGTCATCGTTACTTACCCTCGATGATTGTTTCTAATCACCGAGTGCAACTGGGCTATGAGCGCCTTTAAGGTTAAAGGTCGTATATCCACTATAAAAATAATAAGGTACTTATATCAGGAACTCCTTGTTCAAATTGAAAATATCTCTTAGTGTTAGACGTCATTTATTGCAGAAGGTTATGGATTCATATCGACACGCTACGGTCAATATGAGTCTAGAATTTGTTCCCTTTAAAAGATGTAGGATCAGCTAATGGAAGAAATAAGAACAGTATTTACTAATCTATTAAGAAGAAGCTATATATATATATATATATATTGCTTCTTCTATACATTATCTATATTATCTTCTATATATATATATGTGTGTGTGTGTGTGTGTGTGTATCTATGTGTATTCGTTGTATCGTGAGAACCAACTTCATTACTTAGGCTGTCGATGCAAATATATGTTTTATATTTTTACAGATTCAAATTTGTATGAAGTTACTTAAGGCTTGGAAGTTTATATACACATTGCCTAACCCTAAACAAGGAGTTGTGGGCGTTCCTGTACAAATCAGTTTTATGAGATCATGTAATATATATGCCTAATTAGTCCTAATTTTGAATAGCTCTCTTTGTTACTTTTCGGTTTTTGTTTTCGATAACTTAAGCGTGTTTTAGCTCAATATTTCTCGTTAACTGACTTACTTGCGATGTTAATTTTGATTCAAATCCTAATGTCTTATCTTAGAAGTCAAGATCACTGGTTTACTCGAGACTGACATTTGACATTGTTGAAATTTTACTGCACCGATGGCTGCGGTAACGTTTGTGACTGCTGGCTTCAGGTCTCGGGTGCGATTCCCGGGTCGAACCCAACGTTTATGTGATCTGTAAATATTTGTAAAAAGGTACAAAAAAAAAATAGTAGTGTATTTATATTAGTTGTCTAGTACCCATAACACAAGCTTTACTTAGTATGGTACAATATGGCGCTATGTGTTAGATGTCCGAAAATATTTTATTTATTTACTAATTTTATTTTTCATTAGCAATACTTTTTTTCCTGTATATTTCGTAGATAGCTTAGCAAATATTCAAAACCTTACGTAGAATACCCGGATTTTAGACAACTATTTGTAAATCATACAATGTTTTGCTTGTTGCGCAAATAGAATCTTAGAATAACTAGTGATATGTAACTTACAATAATACTACAATGACAAAACATAAATAAATATATTCAGTCCTATACTTCTTAGATTATGTATAGCAGTTTCTATTTTAATACCTGTCATACTTAATTAAAATTCTACAATTGTCTGAGCAATTAACATTCAATGAAATAGTGATGTCATTGTTATCTATTGTCATTTTTGTTGCCAAAAAATATTATCCGGATACGACGAAATGTGGCAGGATATTGTAAAACAATAAAAGTTTTATTTCTGACTGCCATTGTTAATCTACCAAATATGAATAAAGCATTCTACGTTAATAGATAAAAAATATCTAGCCAATAAGTGATAAAATGTGTTTAAAGGAACGTTCAGGGGTTAAAAACCTTTTTAATATTCATCATAGTTATCCATATTCATCCCTATTAATATTCATCTACCTTTTTGACTTAATTATTCCTCACAAATCTATTAGAAGTGTATTTTTAAATTATTCTTCAATTTGGTGAACCAGTAATAGTCTAATATGTTTGTAATTTTATGAGACACTTGTTTAATTGTTTTCTTTTTTGTGTCAGTTTGTGTGTCTTTTTGCGGTTTCTGTCAAATAAACCAGTATCGTTTTCAGTCAAGTTGTACAGCAGTCATTAAAAAAATACTTAAATATATGTTACAACAAAACCATTATTATGTGTATAAAAATTATTACTTAATATCATCACAGCATAAAATATATCATTTATATGACATTAGAAAAGGCGACAAATACTTACAAATGTTTTGCCGAACAAAGCCACATAACATAAGAACGAAGATTCCCGAACATAACTAAATCTAAAAGCGTTTCTTGAGCCCATTACACGAGACCTTGGAACCTCTATGCGTTGGCTTGTGAATGATTTACAAGGCACTTTCATTCTTCATAGAACGACTGAATGTATTCATCGAAATTGAGTTTGCGAATGAACTGATTGAGTTAGAGTTCAGTTCGCTAGAGAATGTTTGTGCCGAGTTTTGGAGGTTAAACGGATGGGAAAACTTTTTGAGGTGTGAAATATAGCTTCATTTCAGAGGAAATGGCTGAACGGTATTTGCACACGTGATCGATATTTGTATGTTAAGTAGAACAAAAGTATTAACGGTATTATAATTAAGTAAAATGCCTTAGGGAAGTCAACAACTGCATAATATAAAGAGTTTTGACATTATTATATTATGAGCTTATTATCAAAATCAATATATAATACCTTTGAACGAGCAGTTCTTGTATATATGTCATTTAAATATCGTAAACGGCTCTAATGATTTTCATGAAATTGGGGGGTTTCCAAAATAAACCTATCTCGCTAGACTTCGTTTTTAGAGATGTTATCCAAAAAATCGCAATCAAAATTCTTTCATACAGGTACTATGAATACAGTAACCTACTATCTAAATAATGTTTGATAGAGAAAACTTAATTTATTGGTCTCATTTTAGCAAATATCATGGGAATACTAACTCTTAGGTGTAAATTTTCCTAAAATTGAGTAAACAATTTTAGCTTATTGTCTGCGACTTTTCAGAAAAAGACTTCTCGAAAGTATTCGTGCTGTCGTGTGTTTTGATAGCGAGCTTCTTTTTTTATTGAATATGAGGCAAACGAGCAGACATATCACTCGATGGGAAGCTTAACAAGTGCGTTGCCGGTCTTTTAAGAAGGAGTGCGCTCTTTTCTTGAAGATTTGAAGGAAGTATTGGTCCGGGAATACCGCAGGTGAAAGTTCATTCTATAATTTTGTTGTACGAAGCAGAAAGTTCCTAAACAGCCGCTTAGTTGTTAGACGATAGAGGAAAGAGGCGGCAGGAATCCACTCCCCATAATTGCGGTAGAAAATGCATCATCATCTCTACGCAGCGCTAAAGAGCCCAGCCACATTGAAAATTCCTGGCAGTCGATGAAACTGTCTTGATCTGTTGAGCACGCCAAGCTTCTTCGAGGCCAATTTGGCCATATCCTCCAAATGGCCACGTAACCAGACATCACTCGGTAAACGGGTGCGAGACCGGTGGCCTAATGACGCAGCAGCATATTCGTAGGCCATAGGCGAAGCGCGTAAGCATGCTGCATTGTTGCAGTGTCTGAATTTTCTTCACTCACTCTCGGATTCTGCTCATACTTTCCATCAGAGTAAACTCGCTTTGGCAGGTTCATGTTACAACCAGTAGTCTACCCAGTGAAACTTGGACCCACAATCATTTAATTGCTAGTGTGATGCCCCATTTACCACATTTCCTTATTACTTCGACATTTTATTTAGTTATTTTTACAATCTAAAATCACTGTAACTCGGCATTTCCTAGCAAAAACACAACGAACAATTCCAACCCCAATAAAAACGAAATCCGTTGAAAAAATACGATCACCACATAAGCTAATCATTTCAACATAACTCAACAGCACCCCCGTTAAGTTTAACCGACCATATCTGTGTACTTACATACAAACCTGATATATACACATATATATTATATACACCTATATATTAGCACGGCTCCCAGTTTTCAATACAAGATTTCAGCCGAGCGAAAAAAATGCTAGGCCTACAATGGCAAATAAAAATAATAAATGCTCGATTCTTTACTTGGGGTTGTAAAGCTGTCGTACGCACTTGCGCCCTTGGTCCAGATCCCGCCTCGAACAGAACGATGTCAAAACGACGAATTTTTGTGTGGAGATCTGGGAATACTTTTGCCAAAATGTTCCGGATTTATTGGTGTTTGAAATATAGTGGTATTTTATCCCAATATGCTAAAATTACTTACACTGAACCTATTTACTACGATTACTAACATTTATGAAGGTAGGTATTTGGTTACAAAACGCAAAGAACCCTTTCTTAGTGTTTGTATTTTATAACTAAACTCTTTAGCATATCAATAAACATGAATTGTTTTATCCTAAAACTGTTATTGAGAAGGTACAAAGTAATATTAAAAGGCTAAATTATTTGATAAAACGTCTTTTAAAAGTTAAAATTGTTAATGTTTTATATCTATGTAATATATGTGTAATTTTTAAACAAATTTAACACAAGGAAGCACATTGTATCGTATTCTGAATATTAATATTTATACTTTTAATGTAGAAATTTTATATATAACACCAGTACAGAAAAAGCACTTTTAAAAAAAATTGCTATAAATATAAGCTTCAGACTTCACTTTGATCTCCCGTGATTGCAGTTGTCGATGGGCGGCGGGAAACGCTTGCCATCAGGCGATGCGTCGGCTCGTTTGCCACCTATATCATTAAAAAAAGCTCAAAATTTCGCTATCCTACGATCTCTATATTCGTAATACCGTGTTATTTATTGAGAAAACTGTATATTTAAATGAGTAATTAACCTTAAACTCGTAACAGATAGTAAAAAATAAATAGATTTTTGCTTATAATCGTAATACTTTTTTCACATAAAATAAATAGTTAAAGAGTTTTCCAATCCAAAACAAAATTCATATTCAAATAACTTTGAGTAATAACTTGGATGCATACATTTGGTAGTATAAAATTATTACCACTAAAATTCAACCCACACAACTAAAATATTATCGTTGAATCTATTGCATAACAGCCATGCACTTCTAAAGGTCAACAATTCGTTTTATAACACCACTCTGAATAAATAAAAAATCTTTAGTATTGTTAAGTAAACCAATATAATAATAGCTGGACCATGCCACACACGGTTATTTGGTCCCAAATTTATTATTTTTTTATGTAACTCCTCTTAAATAAAAAATATTAAATTTGGGACAAACTATCAATAAAATATTATTATTAAAAAAAACGACCATGCGTATCGCCTGATGATAAGTGAGTAAGTCACAAGTGCGTTGCCGATCTTTGGGAGATAGGGAGTGGGATGGGATAGGAATTGGGTTGGTCCTCTAGTATCCTCACTCACTACAACAGAAGTCACGGTATCACTCCGGCCGAGCCGGTCCCAGTCCAACGGTATATTGTACTTTACAATATAACTTCATGAAACGGACAAAAAGAACAACTAGACTCAAACCGGAGCAGCTACTGGGACAGGAAATGTGTTTAGACATGGAAGAGCCAGCTCTCACCACCTTTTACCTATGTATAGTTACAATGTATCATCATTTTCAATGGAGATGTCCATTTCCAGCAGTGAATTGTCAACGGCTGTTAATGTGATGTGATGAAACATAAACGTAAGCAGGGTTGCACTTACGCACGCATAACTACTAAGGAAACTAAACAGGCTTCAATCATGTGTCGTTTAACGTGGCTATCACTGTGTCAGTCTGTGACATCATAACTTTGATACGAAAATACCAATTTTGTTTAAATTTTTCTTTGAACGAAAGTTGATTTGATGTAAAATTTTCTAGCTTTTCTTAATGGAATTTACAATAAAGTTAAAGATTTAACTTTTAGGAATATGTGCTTATTTGAATAAATACCCATAGAGTGCTGTGATACTCATATCTGTCCCACTTACCTATGATAAATGCAGTGCCCAAGGCCTACTATTGGACTCAGAGTTACATCCATACTAATACTGTAAATTCAAAAGTAAGTCTGTCTGTCTGTTACACTTTTATAGCTAAACTGCTGCAATGAAATTTGACATAGAAATATTTTTATTCTTGAGCAAGATTAATATAGGCTCTTATAGATTCTTTAGCGCCGTAACTGATGAGGGCAAAAGCCAGTTTTTAGTCTGACTGTGTGTGTGTGTGTGTGTGTCTTTGCGGTGGTTTTAGCTATGTTCGGTTAATAGCGAGTATTAGCTGTTTTCCAGAATGGTGTAGTGTAAGGCATTTTTGGCGTATGATTAGTCAATTAAATGCTTGCAAAGGGAGTTTCTTAAGTTTTTAATTATAGCTTGTACATATAAATTCTTGATTATACGGACACCTCGGGTGGTCTCGTAAATTCACCCCATACTAGTGAAATAATAATAATACAGGTCTTCAAACATAAATTTTGTTAATAAAAACAAAAACAAATTGTTTTTATTCGTCGAAACAGAATCGTAATATCCTAAAGTACAAAGCTCAATGAACGTAATCTTTACTAAAACCAAAAGTTGAAAATCCATTTTCTCATTCCGACAATTGTTTCCCTCGAGAGTTGAACTTTGGAACTTGGAACAAGGAACAAGGTTCGCACCCGGGCCGTGTAGCCTTAAGTGTATAAATAGGACGGAACCTATCAGTCAATTTGTTTAGGATTTACATTTATCACTTTTTGTTTGGTTTTAGGACGGTTTGACTCTCTGAGGAGATCACGTAATGAAATTTTGTGAGTTTTTTATAAAGATACATACCATTAAGAGGCAACTAGAAAGAAATAAAAAAGTATCATCTTTTTTATATTGCAAAGAGTATTTAATTGTTCGATACCACATTTTTATGATTCTCGGTTTAGATAAATCTGAATACCTGGCTTAAATTACATCTTTCCTCTTACATATCTGCGTTCTGTGTACTTAATTTCATTTCGATTAAGGCTTCTTTATAAAAAAATTGATACATTCATTCCGATGCGAGCCGTTCGGTAGATAGAAAGGCGAGATGTTGGTTGCGGTCATATTTTATGATGCAGGATTAGTTACTTATCTGTTGCATTTGCTTGACATAACGTCCTATGTCCTCTTGACGGGGCAGAGGGTGTTTAAAGTATTTCTCCATCGCGTTCGGTCTTGAACTTCACACTTGACCTCACTCCACATCTTGCGCATTTTCTTCACCCCAAAATAGACAGCACGTCGACACTCCTTATCTGGTGGTTGGTCGGCGATTTGTGGTAGCAATTCACGAATTTTTCGTTAGAGATCTTATAGGTCTGTATACCCAAAAGACGTTAAATAAATACGTACTTCAAATGATACTTGATTTTCACCTAAATATATATTGTATGTTTGTTACGTTATAAACTGTTAGAAATGTACAAACACTTTCCACTAAATGATTATATACCGGTATATATCTAGTTATGATCGCAGGTAAGTATGTATAATTACATCACAGTCGACAAATATACCCTCCTACTTTCTCAGAAATCTTCTCATTAAAAACTACACCAAAACAAAAACTGTCTGCTGCTGGCTATGGCTCCGTACAATGGACGTCTAAGCTCGATCGTTCACTGTCTCCCACAAATCCTAAGAGAGCTAACAATGACTTGTTTTTCTGTACTTTATATTCTTAAGAGACAGGTATTTTTTGTGTAACTTTCGTCAGTAAACAAAGCCCATTTGCGACAAATTTTCAGCTCAAAATATGCTGCAAAATATTACATGTAATATGACATGTTCCGATTAAGAATGGAGAAAATATTCGTCAAATAGCCCCACGGTTCTGATGATAGGCCATTACTCTTTTGAAGTGGACGGATACGGATTCGTGGTCCGGCATAATTTCTGGCTTATTCGCATATTCACAAAACACCATAGAAAAAGTGTGCAATTTCTCGAAGTTTGCGTGCGGTCTTAGCATAACTATCAAAGTTTTCTCAACTAAAACGCGTTATTCTTTCGGTAATCGCCTCATTTTAATTATCTGAGTAAACATATGAGACAACTGTAAAATTTCAGAAACACTTGCACAAAAAAGAATGACGCGAAATTTAAAAAGTGATATTTAAGTGAGACAGCCTTTAGAACACTTACAATACATCTTTACTGATACAATATCTAACTACATGTATATCAGAGAAAAAAGTGGAGAAAAAGTGACCGAAAAAGTCACACGAAATATAAACAGCATATTGGAAGATAAGTTTAAACTATTCAATGAAAAATACGAAGATCTAAAGGAAAAATGTGAAAACCAAGAAAAGCGACTGTATTTTCTGGAAAAACAGGCAAGAAAAAACAACATCGTCTTTTTCGGAATAAAAGAAATAGAAACGGCATATTTCAACCTTGAAATTCTCATATTGAACTTTATCAAAGAACATTTTTCTCAAGAACTGGATCGCAGGGATATTCAAGAAGTTAGAAGAATAGGCAAGAAAGGAGAAAGACCTCGACCAATAACTGTCACTTTTTGTACACTTGGCACAAAAATAAATCTATTTAAAAATAGGAATGCCCTAAAAAATACCGGTTACTATATAACGGAAGACTTCCCACAAAATATTCTGGAGAAGAGGAAAGAGCTTCAAGAACAAGCAAGAATCGAAAGGGAAAAAGGAAACTTAGTAAAAATAAAATACGATAAGCTTGTCATAAGCGAAAAAAACAAAACAGCTGGAAATAACAAAAGAATGCTTTCAACTTCACCTGAAAACAAAACTACAGAAGGAGCTGAAACAAATACACAGGCTAATAAGAAGAATAAATCTCAAACGCAAATAAGAAGAACTTCAAGCCTATCGGAAAGCATTTTAAAACCGGGCATGCTGAACTACCTGGTCAACAGGAACACAAACAACTCATCAGATTCACAACAAAATAACAAAGTTAATATATAGCAACGACCGCTCCCCTCTCGCAACGTCAACATAAAACAACAATTATCAGAAAACCAAACTCATCTTCCAAGCCGGCTGGTCACCGTGGAAGATCATGACCAAAACCCTCCAAACAACCCTCCAAAGAATGAAACCCCACAAAAAACGTTATACATTCTGACATATAACGTTAGAACACTTTCATCATATGAACGTTTGATAGAGCTAAATGAAGCTTTCAAAGAAATTAAATACGACGTTTTAGGTTTAGCAGAAACAAGAATGACTGGAAACAAGATCGAAGAGTACAAAAACTTCATTTTCTGCTACACTGGTCACACACCTGGAAGACATGGAATAGGTTTTATAGTCAAACACCACCTTAAAAATAATATAGAAAGCTACCTTGGCATTTCTGAAAGAGTAGCCATATTGAACTTGAAATTTGAGAATACTAGCTTATCCATAATTCAAGTCTACGCCCCTACTGCACAAGCAAGCGAGAATGAGATCGATAACTTTTATGTGACAGTAAATAGGGCAATGGAACTAGCACATAAAGACTTCATACTGATGGGTGATCTAAATGCTAAAATTGGGATACCAAAAAAAGAGGAATATTTAATCATGAAAGCACACGGATATGGAATTAGAAACGAAAGAGGACAAAGATTAATTGATTTCGCCAGTGAAAACAAACTGTCAATTTTGAACACCTTCTTCAAGAAAAAACCAAAAAACAAATGGACCTGGCGATCACCGGATGGAGCGAACAAAAACGAAATCGACTTTATGCTATCAAACCGACCACATTTATTCAAAAATATAGAAGTACTGAACATTAACTACCCTTCAGATCACAGGCCAGTAAGAGCTACAATATCACATGATACACTTTTCAAAAAAAGTAGAACAAAGTTTGCTAACTGTCAACATAGTATAATAAAAAGTGAAGAAGAAATCTCCAAGTTCAAAGAATATCTAAATTCTTACATATCGAAAGACCAAATGTTCGCTCAGACTATTGTCCCAGTCCAGAAGTATTACGACAACTTAATTAAAATCATCACCTCAAGCTTGCAAAATGCCCGAGCAGCACAAAACCCAAAGAAAGTCCACAAAATATTTTCAGAGCGTACATTAAAACTTTTTAAAAGAAGACAACACCTGCAAAAAAGTTCAAATAAAACCAGAGCAACAAAAAACGAAATCTCGGCGCTTTACAAGCTTGTAAACAAATACATAAAAAAAGACTACGCCAACTACAGATACAAAACAATTGAAAAACATCTACGCCAAACTGGAAGCACGAAAAAAGCATATAAAGAGCTGAAACCAAATAAAACTTGGATAGAAGAGCTAAAACGAGGTGAAATAGCCAAAAACAATCGTGGCGACATCATCAGCATAGCGACAGAGTTCTACAGAGATCTCTACAGCACAAAAGAACCAGAAGACACTAGCCACGAAAACCTAAATTACAACAGCGACGGTAACATACAATTCGTTGAAAATGACGTCATTGAAGCATTGAACAAACTGAAACTAGACAAAAGCCCGGGCTCGGATAACCTAGCAAATGAGACTCTAAAGATAGCCGCCCCAATACTAGCTACACCTTTTACAAATTTGTTTAACTCTATCCTAGAATTTGGCGAGACACCCACGCAATGGTCTGAATCTAACATAATTCTTTTATACAAAAAAGGAAACCCAAATGATATAGGGAATTATAGACCAATAAGTTTGCTGCCGAGTACATATAAGCTATTTTCTACAATCCTGACCAAAAAAATTAGTTCTACACTGGAAACAAGTCAACCCGTCGAACAGGCAGGATTCAGAAAAGGCTTCTCCACCATCGACCACATCCACACACTCGAACTTATCATCGAGAAATATCAAGAGAGAAGTAGACCATTGTACTTGGCTTACATCGATTACAAAAAAGCATTCGATTCGGTGTCACGCAGCTATATCTGGGAAACTCTAGCAACACAGAATGTGGAAAATGAGTTTATAAGAGTTATCAAAAGCATATACAGGAAGAGCAAAAGTAGAGTTAAACTAGAGACAGCGGGTTCTTGGTTTCCTATAAAGAGAGGCGTGAGACAGGGTGACCCACTGTCACCTATACTATTTATAGCCACATTAGAGTCGATAATAAGCAAGCTTAACTGGAATAAATGTGGTATAAAAGTTAAATCAAAGCATTTAAGCCACCTACGTTTTGCTGACGACTTGGTACTGATATCAGAGACAGCAAAAGAACTACAACACATGGTAGAGTTACTAAACCAAGCGAGCAAGGTCGCCGGGCTAGAAATGAACCTCACCAAAACTATGGTAATGACCAACAACATCAAGGTACCAATTTACGTCGACAACGTGCCTCTCCCATATACGGAAAAATACATTTACCTAGGCAAACAAATAAGCTTCGACAGACAAAACAACTACCAGGAGATTGAGCGCAGAGCCCAGTTGACATGGAATAAGTACTGGAGCTTAAAAGAAATATTTAAGAGCAACATGCCAATCAAACTGAAGACTAAGGTTATGAATTCCTGCCTTATACCATGCCTAACCTATGCTTGTCAGACATGGAAGTTTAACAAAAATGTCAAAGAAAAAATTATAACGTGCCAACGAGGAATGGAGCGGAGTATGCTAAACATAAAGAGAATAAACAAAATAAGACATACAAAAATACGCAACATCACAAAAGCAACAGACGGTTTAGCACAAGCTCTGGCGTTAAAATGGAAGTGGGCCGGACACATAGCACGCCTGCAAGATCACAGATGGACAAGAAAAGTGTCAGAATGGAGGGGGCCAGTGGGCAAAAGAAAGAAAGGGAGACCTTGCAACAGATGGGAGGACGAGATAAAACGAATAGCGGGTCCAAACTGGATGCAAATAGCGCAATCCAGAGAAAACTGGCTACATTTGGAGGAGGCCTTTACCTGCAGAGGGGTTCCTACAGAATAATATACTTAATATTTAGTATTAAAAACCTGCATAAAATAACGGGAACTTTAAACTTAAAAACTTTAAAACTTATTAACTTATCTAACTTTTTAAATTAAAACTTTCATTTGTATAATTATAACTTTTGATACTAAAAAAAAACAATTAATTTTTGTAAACGTGAATTTTTCTGGAGGAAATAAAAGGCTTTTTTATTTTTTTTATTTTATTTTTTTTATTTTATTTTTTATTTTATTTTATTTATATCAGAGATCACTTTAGTTATGATCTTCCTAGCCTTCACTAATACTAATTCAACCGGTTCTACCACTATCCACGGAGCGACTGGTATCGGACCTCCGTAACCCTAAGGCCGAACTGAATTTGATGATTGAACTAGTTATTAGGGTATTTGAGAGCACTGACTTCCAGTAACGATTGCCATAGCTGTTCATGACATGACGGGATCAAACCGCCAAACTTCCATAACCCGGGATGTTACTAAGAATTTTTGTAAAAAAAATCCTATAACACCTTGGCTCGACCCGAGAATCGAACTCGAGACCGAGAAAATTCATCACAAACTTGAAAGCCCTGCTTTAAATCGTGGCAACCCTAGCTGCCAATCATAACACATGTAAACTGTTGCTTTACGCCCCGCCGGTCACTGAAACCTTTTCAGGCAACTGTCAAATTTTGTATGACGGCCATACTGTGTATGACAGCTACGTAATTGCCCTAATGTTGCCATAATATTGCTGGACTTATTTTGTATTTTTACTCTTATAAACGTAACTAAACATCACATTTATACCATTCAGAAAGCTTTGACATATTGATCTCTATTGAATTTAGGAGATTTATGAGTTACTATTTTATCTTTTGACCACGAGTCCACCCGCAAAAGTAGTCTACAACTACTTGTATGTACTTGTAGCTACTCGCTAAAAATTGAACTTGCAATTGGTGTAAGAATTTTCAAAACCAGTTTAGTGGTTTAGGCTTGGAAGCGTAAAAAACTCGTGTGCTCATTTATAATATCAATTAGGATAGGCATATCATAATTTTGTCATAGTCTCCTGAAGCTTATTTCGTTTTATAAGGTATAGGAAATTTAGAAATGAACACAATATATTTTTTTATCTTTCGTAATTGATTTTTTCGGTGGTAAGAAAGTACGTTGAAAGGATTTACTTTTTATAATTATTAAAGTAATGCAGATACACAAAAACTACCGACAACGAATAAAATATTCTTCTAACCATAAAGCTACAGAGCTCACTTTTATTCAACACGAAAAATATTCACAAGAACGTCGTAACTTCTAGGTGGTAGGTCACTAGGGCAACAACACAAAGTGTAATAAATCCACCACTTGACACTGACAAATGATGGTGAAAATACCACTACCACTGGCCTTGGCGGAAACCATACAAGAGCTACAATGGAATTGTAATGTTCACTTTCTGTGCGATTTTTTGATCGAATTACAAGAACAACATTTATTTATGGAGATATTAATGGTTATTTAAACTTATTTCAAATTAAGTCAGTTTATATAAAAAATAAGTTCAGAAACTTTAAATTCAATTTTATTTTATTTTACTTAACTTTACAGTGGTAAATAGTACCATGTGTTATTTTAATGTATAACCAACACTAGCTAGCTATATTATTTATGGATGATCCTGCCAAAGTGACTTTATTCTGCCTGGTGGAAAGCATAATCAGAATCCAAAAGTAGTGGTCACCAATCTTGTCGCTAATGCAGACAATGCAACAATGACATGCAGTATGGTGACCCGCATCATGGCTGTCTGGTGATGCTTATGCATCATTGTGCCTCATCGTTCATTAGTTTTAGCGTGAAAGATTAAGAAACATCCATACGTCCTCACAAACTTTTGCATTTATAAAATTATACAAGCTTTTGCAAAAGGTCGGTTATCGTGGTAAAGAATCCTTCCTCATGAATATAAGTATCACCATGCCAAATTTTATTGAAATCGGTGCAATGATTTCAGTTAATGTAGTTTGTATTAGCATGGATTAGTAGGATATATAGTAATATTGTTTATGGTGGGGGAGCCATGTTTCGACACGAATGGGCCGGCTCGACTGGAGTGATACCACGGCCTCACAGAAAACTGGTGCAAAAAGCACTTGCGCTGTGTTTAAGCGAATGAATGAGGATAACGGAGGCCCATACCCAACACCTCCCCCATCCCCATCTCCATCTCCCAAGGGTCGGCAACGCACTTGTTGTGTTGCAGGTGTCCATGGGCGCGGCGGTAATCGCTTACCAACAGGCGATACATTTGCTCGTTTGCCTCAAATTACATAAAAAAAATGGTGTAAGGAGTAAAACTGTAGAACAACCGCCGATGAATACCTGTAATCCAAGAGCCTCAACCTGCGTTGTTGTCCTTAAGCCCCGCCGCTCAAAATCATATTTCAGACTTTGGTGACCTCAGGTACTCTGTGAAAAGCAATGAAAATATTCCATATCCTCAATATTCTACGAAGCCGGGTTATCACACCGCTCCAACCGGCCCGGAAAAGGCTGCATCAGGTTACACATAGGCCAGATGGAGGTACGACTTGCATAAAATGTCTCGCAAGAGTTGGATGCGAGAAGCCCAAAACCGATCAGAGTCGCGTGCTATTGAAGAGGCCTATGTCGAGCTGTGGACTGCGATAGGCTGATGATGATGACGTTACACTTGAAGATATATATATATACAAACTACTATACTTCAAGCTAAACTGTAAAAAGAAATAAAAGAAAATATTCCAGCCTGAATATAGTATTACAGTTGAAATTTTATAACTACTTTCCTCTAATGTTTATACCAATCATATAATAACGAATCGAATCGAATACCAAATCGAATCTATAAAATCGTAAAATCGAACTAGCTATTTCCAGCATGGCAGTCGTGTTGGAATGTTCAATCGATGCACTATAGAGACCATTATTTATTTCTTAATTTTGTCTAAATCTAAGAGACATTGCTTATTATAATTATTGCGAAGAATAGACTATATACCGACCTAAATGGGTGCCATTAGCTTTCATTTGTGTTGTAGCTTTGTCTCCTGAATTTTAATAACACTAATGTGTAGTACAAGACAAAGATTTTTTCAGAAGTAAATATTGTAGATTTCTTTTCGTGACTTCTTAATAAATTTTGCCAACGTGTTCAAGTTGGTGCAGAGGAAAATAATCACATTAATTAAACTATTGAATCATTAACCTCTAGTTAGATGTCAAAATCATTTAATTAGCCTAAGACATAAAGCAATACGGACCAATCCTCATCGCTACTGTTATGTACGTATTAGAAGGCAAGTGAAACATGTGACTGCTATTAGCACACTGCTTTGATCTCCGTTCATCCATAAATCTGGGTACACAGACGCAACAGAGAGTATCCATATGCAATTTCCCCTTTGTCAAAGCCATAAGCCCAAATGGGCCTATGCTACGCATTACACTGTTATGTACAGAATAATATTTATGTGTGTGTAAAATTGTGAAAGTTTTGTTTTAATTATTATGTGTTAATTCGCAGTGACATTCGGTTGTTCTGTGTGTGCGTATTTGTATTGGAACGAGACGGTATGGCTAGTTAGCACGTCTATATTGCTCATGATCCAAAAGGCATATATATTCCATTCGCTTCTTGAAGTATATTTCATTTAAAATTAGAAAACAACTTCAAATGATATAGATACATTTGACCTGTTGTTCTAATGGTTAGCGATCCGAAACTAAACGACGAATCGATTCCCAAGAATGACAGTATAAACATTGTGTCATGTGCACAATCATTTGTACTGGACTAAGTATTTTTTTTTTAAATTATGTTTTTGCTTAGAAACGTGTTTGACGACAATGATCTTGCTCATTTTTTTGGTGTACGAATATCCCCCCGGATACCTAATGCTGGTAGCATGAAGGACTCGAACCGACTAAAACCGAACGCCGTCGGGTACTAGAATGCAGATGCTCCCTAGAACTTAAAATTCTGGAACCCGTATCTCGGGCCACCTATAGTTTGTAGAAAGCCCCCTACTGTGTGGGAACCCCAATGTTCCCGTTGCTGTCCGCAAAAGACGCGCGCGCTACGCAGCGCTTGCACCGCCACCCTCGCCTGCTTCTGCTAGGGTGAGAGATGGTTTCACCTGCCACCATCCGACTTGCTCTTATGAAGGAACGAGATCATTTTGCGTCAGGCGTTGGCTCCTTGCAGATCAGACGCAGGTGATCTACGAATCATCATTTTCCAGTGACCACCTGCATCAGCCTGTATCAGAGGTGCCTCTCGAGCCAATCCTCCATAACGTTTCCGTCTCTGCAATAACGGAGTGTCCAGCGCTCGGTTGCCCAAGTCGTTACTTCCATTTCTCTAAGAAGACCCGGTGGAGTTGGGATTTCTAATCTTCGATTTCTCAAGTCTCAACCCCTAAAACAAGGTTTGTTATCAATAACTGACCAGTTCTGGGCAAATTATTATCATAATAGGTTAGTATTAGTATTAGGTCTGTAATAACAGACCTTTAAATATAAACATACGATTATTATTTTCAAAATTTACAAAAAAATTGCCTAAAATATTTATTATCTTTATAATAATTAGAATCCGTTTGCCAGTTTACCCCGTCCACATTTGATAACGATCTCATAAAAAATGGTGCTTATCTTTCATCTAGATTTAAAAAAGGCCCTCCAATTTAATCCCTTTTGTATTATGCGAAAGGCGAAAATAATTAGAACCCTTCCTGACCCTTGCTGGCCCTATTTTTGTACTGTTCACGCATTTAAATGGCGTGCGTAGTTATTTAATTTAGATAATATATGCTATGATTAATCAAGTTCTTATAACGTGTGGACGTTCCATGGGGAAATCCCTACGTAACCGGAGCTAATGGAAAAGTCGCTTATGGTGTACATTGTGACGACTTCCAAATACTTTGCAACATTGTTATGTTATACTACAGCGCCATCTAGCAAAGATACACCGAACCACGAAGTAACTACTAATCCCGTATCGCGATATAAAAATTCTCTTCATATTTCGGTATTTATTGTTTATAAACTAACCATCTTAATGACATTAAATTCCTTTTTTACAAATTGTTAATTTTATTTGGCTCTCACATTTTATTTTCATTATTTTAATTACAACTGGCATGATGGTACTTTCGTAGATAAATAATATTTATTTATTTATTTATCTGGTAAAGAATTCTATCGAGGTGTAAAAACACCTGTTTATAGAACCAGTACAAAAATATCAATATTAAAATATATATTCTTTTTACAAAATTTTTGTCGTTAATACAATGCAAAGAGATAATAAGTACAATAAGTAATAAATTTATAAAGAAAGAAATACACAATTATAAATAATTATCAGATAACAAATATCTAATATTATATGTAATTTTATATGTAAAATTATATCTAATAAAATATCTAATAAAATAATATCTAATATTATATGTAATATTAAATATATATATATGTAATATTAAATTTAACACAATTTTATTTTAATATCTCTAATATAATTTGTCGTATTACGTTCTTTCTCACGATGAAAACCGAACGATCCAATCAATTTTCAAATTTTTTTATGCGTTTTTTCCGTCGTTCTTAAAATGGGTATCTATTATCAAGTTAACATTACGCTTAAACAAAAAGAGGCGAACTAAATATGATTAAAAAGATACGAGACCAAAGACACAGGCGAAGTCGCATGGGTCAGCCAATAAATGGTTAAATTAATCTGTAAGTTAATAAATTCGTTGGCTTAGAGACCCAAAACGAGGCTCAGTTTCCAACATTAAAATTTGTCATATTGAAATCCAGCGGTGGACTTTCAGGTAGTATTAATTGAAACACACGATTTAATTTAGCTTAACTAAATAAATAAAATAACTCGAATAATAATGCCTTCAGATCCCTTAAATTCCTACATTGTTACTGTTTAAATCTATTTCTATTGATATCTTCATTCACGTATTTTCCATTCGATTGAATTGCCCCCGTAAAAAGCGTGTGTTGATTTTCCCCGTCAATGTTGCAAAACGAACTTGACACCGAATTAACATTGGCAAATTAGCGAATACAAAGAGTGACTGTTAAAATAGTTTACAAACTGTCCGAATTCTGTTTAATTTTTTCTTTCAATTAGTATTCCTTTCATGTTGGATTATTTGTGTGTATTTATTGAAGCTTCCATTAACTTATTAGTTTGCGTTCTTTTCCTTTCGGGTGATAAGATTAGGTTATGTTTATTATGGGTTAAGTTGATTTGTGATGTAAAATGACTAAAAACTGTAAAGTGACATACGGAGCCGAAACGTGGACACTGACGGCCCGACTGGTCCACAAGTTCAAAGTTTCTCAGCGTGTTATGGGGAAAGCTATGCTCGGCGTTTCTCTGTGGGATCGCATCAGGGATGAGGTGATCCGTCAGAGAACCAAGGTCATTGACATAGCCCAAGGTAAGCTGAAGTGGCAGTGGGCTCGCCATATTAGCCGCAGAACTGATTACCGTTAGGGTAAACGAGTTCTCGAGTGGAGACCGCGTCTCGGCAAACGCAGTGTGGGATGTCCACAGGCCAGGTGGAGTATGATCTGTGCAAAACGGCTGACAGGAGCTGGATGCGAGAAGCCGAAAATCGAACCAAGTGGCGTGAAATTGGAGAGGCCTATATCTAGAATTGGACTGCGATAGGCTGATGATAGTGAAATGCTATTTACATCATTAGATAAGGAATATATTATATTTAAGTACTTTCGAACGCATAGCACGCCATTCTTTGTCGCATTACTCGCATCCGTTTCTCTATTGCTCGCTAGAATGGTGTCAACGCGTATTAACTAGCAGTATATACTTAAAGTTGTTAAGAAGTGTAATGTATAATATACCATAAATTAGCATATACTATGGTCATTTCTTTATTGCTTGTTTACTGAAATGTCGTGTTGATGATAAACTACAAGGATCAGCGCGAAAAAGTAGCAATGGTGATAGTTATAAGATGCTCCTTTCGATATACTCAGCAGAGAGAACCTACCTTGAACACCTAAGTAAGTCCACCTTCATGTTAGATTAGAGGTTAGATAGTTAGACGATTGGTTTAAATGAAATGAAGTAAATGTCCTAACTAAGACATTGCAACTTTAGTAAAAGATAAGTTTTGATAAAGTTTTTACTGCATTGGTTACTGTTAGGAATATTTTGCATTATATTATTTATTTTTATTTTTATATACACAAAAAATACTTTTATTTGTAGTAAATAATAAAATAATAAAAACGTAGAACTTTAAAAAAAACATGTCAATTTCCCAAACATGCAGGAACAGAAACGGCATCTTGAATAAAACAGTATATTATTAGTTCTTCGCAGGTAGAAGTCTGTCAGCAATCTACTTAGAGTACTGTTAAACCTGGTCTCCATAACCACCGAGGTGCATAATGACTGTACAACGACAAATGAATTTTCTTAAAGTTTTCCTCCTTTTAAGATGTCGAAAACCATCTGGTCGATTCACTGGCTGTTTATTTCATTCAAATATTTACTAATAAAATCTTCACAACCTTAACAATAACAAACGGAAACAGTACATTTACGCAATCGGTAACAAAAATCTAGATAATAAATAGAACATAAAGCGCAATCATAAAATATATTTGTAGCATAATAACGCTCAAAATTCCACTTTTATTGAAGCAATAAAATGTGTATGTCTTACTCCTTGACTATATAGGCCAGCGGTGGGTTATAAAATAATAATATCTGCGTTAGGCAATAGGCGGGGAGGTGGACGAATATAAATAGCATTGACTAATCACAAACAAAAAATTTACAATAGAGAATACGTTACTTATATAATTCCATAGGCCCCGCCTTAGAAGTGAGGTTTTGGTCTGTTAACCCGCGCTGATCAGACATTGGGAATTGGGTTTGTTTCAAATTGTACTTCTATTTGGAGTTTTGTAATCATGCGTAAATGCGTTGCCTTTGTCAGTTCGTATGATACTCTCTCAATATCTTTAACGCTGGCAAAACACAGATGTCGTCTAAAACCTTCTTTCTAAAGAGAGTTCTAAGTCCAGCAGTGAACTATTAGAGGCTGTTAATAATAATAAATCTCGTTAATGATAATAATCATCGGCGACCACCGGACAGGTATGATCTGCCACGAGACCTCGTCTCCGTGGCAACTATTCCCAGACTATCTACTATCTAATACCCATCTATCTTCAACCCCTGACCTCGTGCTGGCTGACAGGCGCTCCTTTGGGTCTACACCCCTAAAAGCTCGAGCTCGCTAAGACAGGTCGCACTTTGAAGAAGGATCGATTTGACCTGGAACTACTAAGAGGCCCTTTAGGGCTATTTTTTCATTAATTTTTTAGTATCTTCACAACTGCCCTATGGTCTAGTAGTTAACGTGAGCGGCTGTAAATCAAGGGTGTTCGATTCCCCAGTTTTCTTTCTTCTTTTGTTTTTTTTTTTAGTTTTTTTTAATGTTAACGGCAGCCCGGAGTATGGAAGACGGCGATGTTACCCGCTCGTGCCTCGGAGAGCACGTTAAGTCGTCGTTATTGGGAAGTCAGTGCCCTAAAGTATACTGACAACTATTTCAACCACCAAATTCAGTTCACCTTCATGGTTGCGGAGGTCAGATGCCTGTGTAAAAACTGATATTCAGGTGAAACAGGTTGAACTAGTAGCCGACCACAAATAATCTTGAAATAATAAAGGCTTAGGAAGATGATGATCTATTTAGTATCTTCACGCTATCCAGGTCAAAATTAAAAGTAAAAACAGCTAAGTAAGCTAGTACAGCTATTTTATATTTCTATCAATCAGAATCAGAGTCAAGAAGACTAGCTTAAAAAGATTGATTTTATTTTGTAATTGAACTATAAAAGCTTTCTAGGATTGACTTTATTTCATATTTGAAATAAATTTTAAAACTTTTCATTACCTCTTTACAACAATGCTCGCCAGATCGGATAAAACAAGACTTACCAATAAATAATGCTACCAAATAATCTAGTTAGTAGCCAAAGGCGGGGCTAACGTTTCCAATAGTATGGCTAGAGTTTGAAGAAGTCTGGGACCTAATATGGACGTAAGAAGTTGCATTATGAAGGAAGATTTCATTCGTTCAAAATCTTACGTTACTGTGCTAAAGCTTGATATTAAAGGTTTACATCACATTAACAGTCTTCTGCTGGACGTAGGCCTCTCCTAAGAAAGGAGGTTTTGGCATACTATACCACATGTAGAGGAACGGGTGTGATGTTCCTTCAACACAAGGGGAGGATCCTCCGGCCAGGCGCGGTGATCACGCTTGGTGGGCCACTCCTCAACGGTTGATGTTGGGAAGTTGCATATGCTAATGATTGCGCGATGCAGGATCGGTAGCTACTTCGTATAATACGGTACTCCGTAGTTCAGTGTATGTTCGGTAGACGGCGTTGTCATATTTTTTTGTTGCCGCTGTGTGTGGAAGTCAATATCTCTCAATCGTTATAGAACAGACCTGCTTGACTATTCCATCCATCATATAATAACGACATGCCGTTATTAAAATAACTATTTTTAAACCAGTTAAGATGTCGTCCTTTCAATATGTAAAATCTGATTTGTCGGTTGAAGTTAAATGCTATGTGTAGTGCGTTCAAACCCCACATGGGTCAACACTGTTAGATCCAGAAAATGTAGTTCCATGACTGTGTGTTTATTTGTGTCTGTGTCATGAATGCTTGTTAAGTCCAACGCGATGGAGGTTACATTCTTAGGGCGGGCATCGAAGAACAAGAGAAAAGAAAACAGATAATTCCAATATAAAAAAAAGTATCTATTTAATGTTCCTTTAAACAATATTCCTTTAATACATCATTTCTTGCATAAAACATTTAAAAACAACTTAGTCCCGTAATTTAGGTCGCTTATTTTAAATATCACCTTAAAAGAAGGTTTGCAAATTTTTCAAAGAAACTCCTAACAATCTTTCTTTGTCTCGGGTATCTGGGACGTTCTCCAAGCACTAAAAAGATATTCTAATAAGGCTGTTGACAGGGTAGCTTGGAGGAGCGGTTCGTACTTTTTACAACATAGTCTGACCAGTTTTAGAGTGCAAATAATTACAGTGAAAAGTAACAACACCGCTTGAAGAATGTGAGGAGAATTCTCAAATATTCTGCTCTAAGCAAGTAAAGTCAATAAATACAAATGATTGGCTGCCTCGTTGTCTTGTGTCAACACAGAAAGCCAAGTAGCACACAAAAACTGAACACAAAAAAATATTGTGTTTGACTGAAACCTAACGAAAAAATTTCCAAATTAAACAATACAAATCTTTCGTGGGAGAGCCACGCTTAGGCATAAATGGGCCGGCCCGACCATAATGATACCACGGCCCTAAGGAATACCGGTATGAATCGGCGCTTACACTGTGTTTCACCCTGTGAGTGAGGATACCGGCAGCCCAAACCCCAACCTCCTCTCCATCTCCCTCCCCATCCCTCATAGGCGAGCAATGCACTTGTGACGCCTCTGGTGTAGCGAGTGTCCATGGGCAGCGGTAATCGCTTACTATCTGACGATACATCTGCTCGTTTACGTAAAAACTATGACCCGATTACACAGTAACTTTTAATAACATTTATATAGCCTATTACATCTGGGACATTATGAATCTATTGGCACCTCATTCATCGAAATCGGTTCTGTAGTTAAGGCGCTACGGCGGAACACACAAAAATACATAGGCTGTCAAAACTATTAAATATATTTTTGGCTTTGCCGTATGTAAAAAGAGCCATCAGCTGATAGTGCTAAAGGTGAAACGATTGTCTTTTTTATAGTGTTCTAGCCGTTAATTTAGAGAGTTAACAACGTCGTTTCGTCTGCGTAATTTTAGTTCAGTTTCAGTCCATTGCTAAACTGGCTAGCACCGTAATGTACCACTTTAGTGAAATTCATATTATATATAACACTTTAGAGTAATTCTCATTTTTATAACTAGAGTAAATATACTGTGAATAAGATATAATCTTCACTGCTATTTTAATTAACAAGTGATAAATTCAAAAAGTTTTTAAACAACAAGCTTTTATTAATTGTTAATAAAAACATTAAGCCCTTTCAATGGATACCCCTATTGGGTAGGTTGTTCAGAAAGCTGTACGCCGCCATTTTGTTGCGGCGACCATTTTGGATTAATAATAGCATTGTCATTAGAACTAGAGGTATATTTCAAATTTCAGCTCAAACTAAAATCGAGAAGTGAATCAAATTTAACTTAAAAGATTTGATTACAGACAAACATCGGGACAGGTGAAACTGTTTTAAAAATGAAAAAGCTTGCAATAAAAAAAGGATTGTGTGGTTTCATGAAACCACGGTAAAAGTGAAACTTTTTCACATGCAAATAAATAAATCTAATATAGCAAATAAATAACAACATTTACATTAAACACTGACAAAAACAAACAAATTAGCGTGGAGCACTGGCAAACCGTCCGACTGGCCACTGGACACAGGCCGATCGTCACGCGTCACGCGACATGCGATACACAGACCAAAAAATTTGAGACGATGTAATAAAAGTTTCACTTTAAAAAGTGCTTATTTAGTTTTAAATACTTACTTATAAATTGCCAATTACAAAAAGAGTTTCAAGAACTGTAGAATCGTAAACGTATACGCTGAATGTAAGAAGCCCATAATCTATCCGAGTAGCATGCAATGGAGAGACTAAAGCACACAGAAGATTGCAATGGGCCGATGTTGAGACGCATTATAAAACAATACTATTATATATACTAATCTATGCTAATGTAATAAGGCCGGAGAGTTTAAATAAATAAATATTTTCGGACATTTTAACATACAACGCCATCTTATCCCAAACTCGGCAGAGTTTGTACTATGGGTATTAGACAACTGATATTAATACATATATCCTCTTTTTTTTGTAATTACATACATATTATACTTAAAAATCACCCAGACTCCTAAACAAATATTTGCAGATCATACAAACGTTTGGTCCAACTCGGGAATCGAACCCGAGACCTTTAGCATAGCAGTCGCATACGCTACCACTGCACCACCGAGGTACTCAAAAGTCAGTTTGTTTGATTATATGCGCTAATCATACAAAGTGCTGTTACGAATTGATTTTTTTGTGTTATGTGTAGTAATTGAGGACTGCTATACTCTAACATCAGGATAAGATAAAGATCTATGTTGCAAACGGAGAAAATATACTTCTTTTGAGAGTCGTAGACGAAATTTTGCTGGTTAACTAATGTACACACAGAGCGAATCAGAACTAAATATGTTATTTTTTTAATGTATTCAATTTATCGCTCCGCTTATCTCAGCAATAACCCATCGTGTCAGCAATTCAGACACCTCGCTCAGGAAGATTTTACTTAAGATTAAACTAAAATGTTATCACTGCGCTAAAATACTAAATCACCTTAATTCCTTGGCGATCATTAACTAATTAAAGTGAGTTTATAATATTCATTCGATTGTAAAGTACTAGCTTTTTCCTCGGTACGGCCCGGGTGTATGTCGGTTATCGCAGCTAACAGTAGTCTATGTGTAATTATTTTTTGTAAAAATTCTTAAAGCGTTCAGTACTTCATGAGTGAAAGACTATATTCACTCACCCTTACAAACTATAATATTTAATGAAATAAACTCCATTAAATTCAAATTAAGCGTGGGAGAGCCACGATTCAACATACATGGGCCGGCTCGACCAGATTGATAACACGGCCTCATAGAAAACCGGTGTGCAACAGCGCCTGGATACCGGAGATCCATAATCCAACCCTTCCCCTCATCCCCCTCCCCATCCCCCAAGACCGGCAACGCACTTGTGTTTGTCAACGGTGTCCAAGGGCGGCGGTAATCGCTTACCATAAAAAAAGCTTATCAATTTCATCGAAAATAGCTTTATATCCCTATGCAAAACTATTGACACCGCGATTATTAAAATTGGCTAATTAGATATGGCGCTTTAGTAGAATATACATAAACATACACATTTCATTGACGATTCCAAGACAACTTAATTTTTCTTATGACATAACTTGGTGTGTTTTTAGGTCACTGCTGTTGATCTTTATGTATTGGTGCTATAGTGGTGGGCTTGTGTGTGGGATTAGTTCAAACAAAATAAGAAGACTGCCAAAACTATTAACCTTCTTTTGAATTCACCGTCATAGACTAGAAATATACTGCTCTGTATAATAATGCGTCTTACTTTTATTTTTGCACCTTTGACCTAATCCATTAGGTTTGTTTCGTATGCATGCAATGTATCTGTTATATCGGGTCATTCATCCATGGCCATTAAAGAGGGTGAAGATGTGTATTGAAATAGTTTTATGTTTTTAAAAGTGAGAACATAATACAAATCTATTTCATTCTGTGCATTTAATTTTTGAAGGTTTTGACTTCATATGTTCTTCTCCTTTTATGATGAGATGACAACCAGCCGGATCAGCTATTTCTGCCTATGTCAAGTATTTAAAGTTTCCAATTCCAAAAAAAAAAAGGATTTTTTTTATGGAATAGGGCAAACGAGCAGACTTATCGCCTGATGGTTAGCGATTACTGCCGCCCATGGACACCCGTAACACCAGAGGCGTCACAAGTGCGTTGCCGGCCTTGGATTGGATTATGGGCCTCCGGTATCCTTACTCACTCGGTAAAACACAGCGCAGGCGCTGTTTCACACCGGTTTTCTGTGAGGCCGTAGTATCACTCCGGTCGAGCCGGCCCATGCATGCCGAAGCGTGGCTAATAGTAATTAATTTAGTAGAAATGAATTAGTATAATTAAAATGAAATTAAATAATAATATAGTTTTCTGAGTTTTTTTAAGTTTAACACACATTTTCTGGCATATTTGGTACAAGAAACTGTTAAAAAGAAAAAAAGCTGAGACAGTGTTGTGTGTGCCTTACTCCGAGTCTTTGTCTACCACGCTGGCCTAGAGTGGGTTGACAGATTAAAAAACCTTTCCAATTATCATGGAAAACTTGCACGCTTACTTCCTCGCTTTGTTCTTCTTCCTATTAAAGCAAAATTATTGTTGATTTCATAAACATGTTATGGAAAGATGTGCCTTAATTTCAATTAATTGTTTATTTATTCCGTAAATAATACTTTTTTAAAATTAATAATTAATAAATCTTATTTTAAAATAGAGAAACACAAAAGAATATATTAATAATAAGTATAAGCTTTTAAAAGTAATTGAAGGCATTGCTAGTTTTTTGAAAATAACCTCATTCAGTTGTCATAATTTTTTGACTGCATTAATCTCCTCAGATCTCTGACTCCTTGGGGCTTGATAGATAGCATTAGCAGAATCTAAAAATGCAACATGGTGACCCAGTCCTGGTATGCGGCCTATTGAAATCATTGTTTTAAATAAATAAATGTGTAAATAAAATATTAAATATTAACCATATCTGTAACACCCTTTATAGATGTATACTGTTACCGCGCCTACCCGCATGTAGTATAAAAAAGGGGTGACGATTATGACGTAATATAGATCCCCGGCTTCACACACATCATTTAGTTAATCAAAATAATTAACTTAAACAAGTAATCAGTGTGGAATAATGAAATTTTGTACAAAATGGAAAATATAACAACGTTTCCCACCAAATGAGGGATTAACATATAATTAAACCAATAATTGTGCAATTCACCAAGAAATAGGGGTACCTCATTAATTCCTTTTTTAATTTCATTATGGTAGGGTACGTGAGATCCATCTTGGTTCTCTTATTAAGATTTAGGTATCGTGTAGGTAGTAGGTAGGTATGTAGGAGGTAAATATGGTTGATTTTTTCGATTAGATTCAATTGTATTATTAAACTGAAATATCATTCTACCAACTACCCAAAGATGCACAGAGCTCTTCTTGTATACTGAATTAAGTCACTATTTCTGAATATGGAAGGCCTCCTAAATATCTTAGTCAAAATCTAATCGAGTACTAGTTCAATGAATATATGTATCAATAATTTTTGGATAAAATCACAAGAACAATATACAGTTGTAAGAGCTTAACTTTTTGTGTTCCTAAATAATTAATATAATTATTTGTTTTTTTCATGTCTATTTATTTCATAGTGTTTTATAGGAATACTGTTGTACGTCTGTCCGTCTCTCAAGCCCTTTTTCTCACTTAATTTGTGAAATTTTCTGTGAGGCCGTGGTATCACTCCGATTTGCTGATTAGAAATTATTTTGACAATTAAGTTAATCAAGAAAAAAGCGCACTACAAACCACGAATAAGACTTTAAAAAAGAAGACGTCGTTGGCGCTACTCATCAGTTAAAAATCCAATGCTTAACCCAAGACTACCCGAGCTCCAGCTTTTTAATAACCGGTGTTATAATCCGGTTAATTTCCAAATGTTCAAGTAATCCGTCGTTCCTTTGTTCGTTCGATACTAGGTTCCGTATAAAATTAACAGGGTAGAGATAAAAAGTGACTGATATTACAGACCCTTTTGGAGCCGAATTTACTTTTAAGAAACCATCTTCATTACTAAAATGACAACGTAAAAAATAATATGTCTTTAAAGGAATTTTGTTGGCTGCAACGTGGTCGTGCAAATTAGTTTAAAATTATAGAACGATCAATAAATTGTCTTAAATGTTATTTTCGTGGTTACTAGCCAAAGAGCAACGCGGTAGGGAGTAACCATATGCAGGCGTTCCCCTCTGTCAATGTATAAGCCCAAATGAGCCTACGCATAACACTGTTATGACACGTAATGTAGTTGTATGTGCGTGAAATTCTAAATGTTTTGTGAATACAGAAAATAATAGGATCAGTATTATAGAAAAATATAAATAGTACTACAAAATAATACTTGATTAGAAAATAGGTAAATATTATTGCTGACTTATCCTAGAGCATCTCAGACCGGACGTAGGGGTGAATTTTAGTAAAACCACTATTTACCCCTACTTCTGGCTCCTATCACGCGATGACAACCCTGTATCCCAGAGATTAGAAGGTATTTTTCGCCTGCCCTCTAAACATAAACTTTTGATTAATATTCTTCTGATTATATTCAAATAATAAACCTTTTATAGAATAACTCATTGTGGTTCCAAACACAAACACCAAAGAATACTAATAAAGACCCCATGAAATACTTAAACAAGATGTCGGACGAGGTCAAACCATTACGGGGTACTGAATATGTAAATAACTTAACTGCGCCTAAAACAACATGGCCGCGACGTCCCATGCAACTGGCTGAAGAAATATTTTTTTAAGTTAAAGCTCTTTTGCAACCATCTTTGTACAGAAGATTTTTGTTTAATAAACACTGAAGGGTTAAGGTATGTCTTAAAAATTAGTACTTTTGCTTAAAAATAATTAAAGCTAAAATAATTAATCCAATTACTGCCATACCGATCCATGCTATCCACACTAAAATAATATTATAAATTTGAAAGTAACTCCGTCTGTTACGCTATCACGGCTAAACCGCTGTACCGATTTCAACAAAGGTTACCATGTATAATAATAATAATAAATATTTTCGGACATCTGAACAAAAAATCAGCCAAGTGCGAGTCGGAATCGCGCACCGAGGATTCTGTAGAAACCTCTAGGTATATGAGTACCTCAGTCGTGAGGTACGGCAGGGGGGACTCCAGAAGACGCTGATACGTTCCTGGAGCTTCACCAACTACCGAGGTAGGTAGCCGCAGAGTTTAGTGGGTAGACAGACACGTCGGGAGTCCTCCCTTAACAAAAAACAAAAAGGTACATAATATGTGATGTTAACTAAAAATTTAGGCTTTTTGCAATTTTCCCTTGTATCTGTGCTATAAGACGTTGCTTCGTATCAAAAATCAAGATTCTGAGTTCACGGTATATACCCTGTAGGATTACGTAGAAGTTAGATTTTTTCACAGCTCCAAGGGACAGTCGCCTGGAGTATTTGATATGAATTTCGGCTTGATACCTCCACGCCGAAAAAAGGTCTGCCCTTCCTGAGCAAAAAGGTCATAACAGCCAGACGGACAACAAAGTCATCCTACAAGGGTCCTGTTTTTTTCTTTTTGAGGTAAGGAACCCTAATCGTTAATACTTCATTTTTTGTTATTTATATAGATACGTAGTTTAATTTTGTTAATTTGCTTTTAATAGTTTATAGGTTTGAAAATGCAATAAGTTGCTTTTATATAATTGCAAGTAGTTGTACCCCGACCTTAACAGTCTTCTGCTGGACATATGGTCTTACCTTAAAAAAGAGATTTGGCCTATCATATCACTCAAGTCAGAGATATTCTGTACCTTTTTTTTACACAGCTCCCGCATTAGTAATATACGTCCTGTGTCGCGGTGGACTTTACAATCATACATGAAACGGGCACAAAGTACACCCATATTTAGAACAACAATTTATGGATAACCCATGTACGATTTGAACCCACAAAATTTGGCGTAGTATGAAGCGGTATGGCGACCACTTCAACCACGGTGGCGCTCATAACCCAGTTGCACTCGGTGATTAGAAACAATCATCGATGGCGCGGTCAATACCTGGATGGGTGACCGCTGGTGGCATGTTACCTTGAGCGTCTCCGTGATTCGGAGGTCACGATAAGCAGTCGGTCCCGATTGTTATCATATGATAAAAGTCGTGAAGCTTAGTTGGAGGCCTTCGGGCGGCTTAAAAACATCCAACGGCAAGATTTACGTAGCCACAACGTATTCTTGCCAGTCCTCAACCCGCACTTGGCCAGCGTGGGGACGTATGGCCTTAACCCTCTCCTGAGAGGAGACCCGAGCCCAGCAGTGGGACATTATGGGTTGCTGTTTGTTTGTTTGTTTGTTTAAACCACTAAGCCAAAGATGCAGTCGTGGAGGAAAGGAAAGAAGTTTTCCTCCACTTTGCAGCGTATAATTACGAGTTAATTTCCTTTCTTTATTTATTTTCTGGTCAGCAATGATCTTACTTGACACCATATTTTAAAGCATCTTCATATCCAAAAATAGTTCTTCATTTAGTCAAAGACGCAAATAAAAATTTCCATTGAAAAAAAAAATCTAATACAAAACCTTAATAAAGCCCTATACATCAACGTTTATTTGACCGATCTTTTTATTACAACGGCCCTTCAGGGTAAGGAGGGTATTTTAAATGACCCTCGTAATACAGCTTGGTAAGATACGATCTTGTAAACGTTACTATACAATAAAATTGTGTTGGAGGGCCGTTTTCAATATTATTTAGTAGGCAAATTTAAGACTTGAGAAATACATGATGTTCTATTCTATCGACTTCAGAATACACAAATCAATTTTGGTGATTTTATTCTTAAGCAGAAAATCATTTGAATAATTAAAAAAAGTTCATATACTATTTTTACATATTTCTAAGTAGTTGTACCCTACCAACAATGCGTGATCGAAATTGATTTTAATAAATTAGATCTATAGTTTGTTCTTCTTCTTCTTATGATGAGATGGCAACCAGCTAATCAGCTACTTCTACCAGTGTTTCAAGTCTTCAAATCTTATGTCTTCAAGTCTTCGTCGTGATGAAAATAATTGTAAAAAAATGTAGATGAGATGAAATGGGGACCGTTTCGAAAAAACGATCATCTATAGTTTGTCCGATCTAAGTGAATTTGACAGGTGAATTTGACGTTCCGTTACTCACTATAAAATGATTCTAATTTAAATTTAAAAAAAAAATATTTATGCTACTGCGGTAAAAAACGATATAATCATTTCTGCGACTTGCCGTAGAACTACATTCTGTGATGTCTAAATTTAGTAATGTGGCATTTAAATCTTGTCTTAGGTAATGATAATTCGTTTTATATTACAAATCGAATATTATGTAGGATTAGTAAGTACTAACCCGAAGTCATCTTCGATATTCCTAATTTCTGTTATTTCTTATTCGTTTCTTTAACTATAATTTTGTGTTTTGTTATTAATGTGTATATATTGAAGAACTATTTAACTAAAGAAATAAAGTTTAGAATTTGAAACATCGATCCGTTTTTATTGTCAATAACATCAATATTAACTTTTCATTTCAAAACATTTCTACACTCATATTATAAAGAAAGAAAGGAGGTAAGTTTTGTATTTTTTATGTAACGAATTAACTCAAAAACTACTAACTGAAACTAATAGTTTTAATGACTAATGGTTTTATCTACAATAGAGGATGTATGTATTCAATTTGGCTGATGGTTAATATCTGTGTAAATAAGTGTAAAGTCTTATTTTAAATATATTTTTTTAGGTAAAAGTTTGACTGTATATATCTGTATGTGTCTGTGTATCGTTTACTAAAAAAATACAATGTCTTACATACAAATAGCAACAAAAACCACCAAGGTTTATCTTTGTGCTATTAATCTAGATATAACGAATATGAAAGTTACAGAGTAGATCGATCAATGACAAGACACCCACAAAACAGGAAAATAAAACATAAAAAAAATCTTACACTTACTACTATATCACTCATAAATACATAAATAATTCTGGTAAATAAAAATAAAAAATAAAAATATTTCATTGACACATAATTTTAACATATTAAACATGTACTGATACTGAAAACCAAACTAGGCCAAAGGACTGGGAGCCAGTGTTCAGTCACACAAAAGGCTTCATGTTGTAAATACAAATAAATATCGTCTGTTGCGGCTTCATAGCACCAAAACGTATTATTTTCATTACCTATTTGTTTTATCGAAAATAGACTTGATCGAGTGTTGCCAAGCTTGCAAATTTTGCTACGGTCGTGTTAGAAATTATGTTATTTTTTTGTTAATCAAATTTTTTTATTACATTTTTTCGTTCTTGTAACTTTTAGGTAAATTTAATTATTATCAACAGTGAACACAATTTACAGCATACTATCATTGAAAACTAAGTTCATATCTTTTTGATCTTTTGAAGTGCGATGTTGAAGACCGGAGTGATACCAAGGCCTCACAGAAAACCGGTGTGAAACAGCGCTTGCGCTGTGTTTCGTCGAGTGAGGATACCGGAGGCTCATTACTTCCTCCGATGTCGTATCGGGTAATGTGAAAACGCTCTAAGTCTTACTAGCACATGACAGCACAGAGAGAGTGGAAAGAGAGAGAGAGAATATTATGAAAGTGTTGACATTTCTTACACCATTAACAGC
Organism: Hyphantria cunea; assembly: GCA_003709505.1. NCBI lineage: Eukaryota > Metazoa > Arthropoda > Insecta > Lepidoptera > Erebidae > Hyphantria > Hyphantria cunea. The sequence goes on along the minus strand of PKRV01000185.1, from coordinate 245,407 downwards.
TTTAACATTTTACTACGGGACACATGATTCCCCTTAGAGATGAGATTTGTTCTACAGACGGGTTGAAATAGAATTGGTTACAAGTTTTTCTTCTATTAGTAGCGCTGTTGTCCTCGAAGCAACTGCTTAATCGCGTCTTAATACATCCATGGTATCAAGTGCAAGTGCAAGTCGGACTCGCGAACCGAGGGTTTCGTAAAAACCTTTAGGTATATTATATGATACAACAAAAATGTATGCTTTTCGTCATTTTTCCTTTATATGTATTATTAGACGTGTGCCTTGCCTGATATGCCTGTAACTTATGATTCCCTTGCGAGTGTCGAAAATTTGCAGCATATACGGCTGTATCTTTTGAGTGCATGAGTCTTAGAGGTTTGATTTTTTCACAGCTCCAAGTGACAGTAGACCTTAGTTTTTGATATGAGTTTCAGTTTGATACCTCCTTACCTTAAGACCCTTTTTCTCAGAAAAAGGGTCTTGGCAGATGGACAACCTATAAGGGTTCCGGGTTTTCCTTTGTAGGTACGGAACCCTAAAAAGAGCTTTATTAAAATATAATAACTATATAAGTAAAGAAAAGACTTTTTCAAACTCTTCAGCTTTAAAATAGTAGTTTACACAAGACATTTTTTCAGTTACAACATCAGCATCATCATCAACAACCCATAATGTCCCACTGCTGGGCTCCGGTCTCTTCTCAGGAGAGAGTTAAGGCCATACGTCCCTACGCTGGCCGAGCGCGTGTTGGAAATTGGCAGCACTACGTTGTGACTACGTAATCTTGCAAGTTGGAAGTTTTGTGACCTCCGAATCACGGAGACGATCATGGTATCGTGCAACCAGCGGTCACCCATCCAGGTAATAACCGCGCCGTCGCGTCGTTGCTTACCCCCCTGGTGATTGTTTGTAACCACCGAATGCAACTGGGCTGAGCGCCTTTGTTACAACACCAAAATACATTTATTATGATTTGGAGGATTTTATATGTGCATGTAAGCAATGAAACGGAAAAATAAAACTTAATAACGTAAGGGCAATGTGCATCATATAAAGAAGACATTAAGTTCTTTATTGCTGTAAAAATTAGTACAGCATGACTTTGTTCGTTGGTCTATTAAAATGAAAATGTATTATTGGTTGCTTTTTTAATTTCTGTACGAAGGTGATGATAATCACATAATATATTTTTAAAAAGCACACGAAGTCTGTTGAAACATTCAGAAGTGGATTCGAATCAAGTATTGGATATACAAGGACGCATGGCTTTAACGCTCTCTTGAGAGGAGACCCGAGCCCAGCAGTGGGTTGTTGATGATGATTTGATAATGAGTAGATACATTACTTTGTTTTGTGTCTAAATGGGATTTTTCTATCCAATATATAAAATTCTCGTGTCGCGGTGTTTGTTACCTAACTCTTCCGAAACGTCTCGACGTCTCTTTTTATTTTATTTATTTATTTTGTGTGAATATCGGGTAGGTCTAGAATCGGCTAACATCTTTTTTTCAACCCTATATGATAAAGATCAACCCAAAAATTTTTTAAATAAAGTTTGCCGGGTCTGTTAGTAATCATATATTATGAGGTATACTATTTTCACTGCACTGTTTAAGAGATCGCCACGCCGCTTTCTACTGCGTTGTGAGTTCGTGTGTGTTTGTAAAATCCCCAACGTAACTACAAACTGTGTCTAAATAGTGATAATATGGATTTTTTGTTATGTGTGACGATATTATTAATCTAATTATTAAACAATCTTATTTATTACATCATACTTGTGGTTAGGATGGGAAGTGGACTTACTACATTTCTCTATCCTCAAGTTTTCTTCTGATTTATTTCCAAGACAGCTTAATATCACCTGAGACTTCCCGAGTATTATAACTCGGTGTGTTCGTGGGTCACAGTGGTGGGTAATGGCGGTATACGTCCCATTTATAATTTATATAGGTAGCAGATTGTAATCTCAACACATATGTATAAGAACACTGTTTATTCTGAAATTAGGGTGATGTTCATCTGTGATAGCAGTAGTGACTGAGGACGACCTAAGTATATCTTTCCAAAAAATATCCTAACTAGATCGATTTGTGGCCCCCGAAACCCCTTGCATACTGAATATATACAACATACGTTTACGAGATTCAGATTATATATATATATGTACAAGAATTGTTTGTTTAAAGATATTGGATGATATCAAATACATTGCATAACCTTTACAATATTGATAAACAATTATTTTTCTTTCATTTTCACCAAAACTTTTTCTATCAATAAAATTAAACTACTGGAATTCTGGTGCTGATATGAATTGAAGATGTTCAATACCCATTTGAGGTCAAAGCGTAGAAATACAAAGCTATAATAAAAGTCAGATGCAATATCCGACGAACAAAATATCTCCGTAAACAACCTCCAGCTTCCCAATTACTTTCATTTTGACGCAAGATTGTTATAGGATTATATTGATGGTATAGTTAGTAGTGTTATATAGTTCTCAATATGTTACTAACTAATTATTTGGTAATTGATTGGCCATAAATTCTGTTTCTCAGTGAATTGATTCATATACGTTTTTTAAATTGGTAAATGAGTTTTGAAAGAAAATATTTCCCATAAAAACAACTCCTGGGAAAATATTAACATATAAAAAGTGAAGTCAGTACTAGTACACTATCTATATTTATGTGTGTTTAAAACCTACATAAATCTATGTAGTGTATCTATAACAGACACATCTATTACACACATTCATACGAACGATCATTCAGTTACGCCAAAATCTTGATATTTCCGAAAAACATATATTTTTATGTTTTGTTAAATACACACACGTCAAATAGCTTGCCTACTGTCATCCAATTTTTTTTCAATTAATTTTGTATCTCATTCCTTTTTATCACAGACAATCCTGTGCCGTTAGATTTCTTATCAAATAACCTTTATTTTAATACCAATTTTGATTAGTAATTAGCTCTGTGAGATTACCTGTTCCTGCATGTTGTCATATAGAAGTATGCAAGCCTGCTAAGGCATATTCACTGCTTAGAAAATTAATGTTTGTAGCTAAATTTAGTTGGCTATCAGTGGAGTAAAGGGGTTGAAAAGATAATGAAAATTAATTAAACTTTAAAAATATTCATGGCGGTTTTGTGACAGTCAAGCCATCACAGATGTGTTAAATAATTAATTCAATTAAAAAAGAATGTTTCATCATGTTGTCAAATTGACGTGTGAGTCGATTCTCACCGGCCCTTGTACTAAATATAGGTGTAGGTGCCTCGTAATTGTGATTTGTACGTAAACAAATAAGCAATCTACAAAATGGAAATTTACGCAAGAGCCTCTGAAAAGCTGCAAATTGTCCGTAAAAAATAAATAGTCATGAAACGTATTAAAAAAATATAATATATTAAAACTCCATTTAAATAGTGTAAAACAAACATCCATGACTATTGCAAACTAAATATTTATCGTAGGTAAATGCATAAACATTGAACTTTTATTATTAGTCAGGGTGAAAATTGAACGTAAGCCTTTGCATGAGGGATGAAAACAGTCAAATCATTTTGCAACAATATCAGTTTAGGATTTTGTTTAAATTTTTAATCCCAGAGGGGTTGCCAGCCATCATTTATATCAGTTTAACTTGAATTAATGTTACTATGATAGGGGAAAGGAACACAATATTAGGCTTTAGTTTCGGAAGTAAATGTTTTATTAACAGATTGGATGTAAATGGCCATAAGGCCTATGACTATCTCGGTGGTCAGAACGGGGCCTCATAGCGGTCTTGGTTATCGCATAACGGCAGGAATTTCAAAATAAGAGCACACTTGTGTTGTCCGACATCTTATTATTTAGTTGTATTACAAGTTCACACAAAATCACATGCGATTGGCAAGATTAAGTTAAGTTAAGAGCCAATAGTTGGCATGTGTGCGACTCGTGCGGTGGCTGTCAGTAGAATGCCAGCCGCCATTACTAGAGGTGACACCTACTGCTCTATTCGGGGTTACCCGCTCTTATTCTAGTAACATTTAATATTGCTTACAGAATCGACTAAAACTAAAACAATTAATAAATCAAGCCATGATTAAACTGAGATGTTATTTAGGACAACAACAACAACCCATAATGTCCCACTGCTGGACTCGTGTCTCCTCTCAGGGTAGAGGGTTAAGGCCATACGCCCTTACGCTGGCCAAGTGCGGGTTGGGGGCTGGCAAGACAACGTTGTGGCTATTTAACCTCACCGTTGGATGTTTTTAAGCCGCCCAAAGGCCTCCAACTAAGCTTCACGACTGTTATCCTATGATAACAACCGGGACTGACTGCTTAACATGACCTCCGAATCACAGAGACGTCCGTGGTAACATGCCACCAGCGGTCACCCATCCAGGTAGTGACCGTGCCGTCGTTGCTTCCCTCGGTGATTGTTTCTAGTCACCGAGTGCAACTGGGGTATAAGCACCTCTCCATCGTAACATATATTAACACAAAAGATACCAAGTAATTGATAACTTGAAATTACAAAGAATTCAATATATTTTGCAGCTTACACTTTTGAATTTCGTAATTTGACGCAATTTATCAATCTTAAAAATCCATAAATTTGAAATAAAGAGAAAATTTCAAAGTATAATTAGCTTAAAATTATTCATTCATCAAACGTCTCGGTAATCAAATATTCTGTAATATCCTCTGATTTCAGAGAAAAATGAGAAGCTTCACAATCAGCATCCAAAATGGACACGTAATCTCGTAAAAAGTCAGTGCCTATTTCCGTGACGCTATTACTCAACGAGCAACCAGTTGCTCAGTGCTGATTGTTACATTTTATCATTAGTAATTGGTAAACGATTGCAACTGTCCTATAATAATGATACTTTCGCCTGTACATCATATCGATGTACAGGCGAAAGTATATTTAACGAATTGCGAATTTAAGCTCGTAATGATTTAACCGTGGATGAGCAAATGTAAGTGAGGTCTGTGTTAGAGGATGGATGAAGAGCGGAGCCTGGTCACCTGGTGCGAAGGCTTATTTCAGGTACCAGGCCTCTACAATATTGTCTTGAGAGCTTATGTTACTTATTAAGCTTACTTACTAGTATTTGTAAATACCTAGAATTTTACCTGATTCTGAGAATGGCGGGGAGAGCGTGATCGCACTCTATGTATTTTGAGCTGCAGGTGTCCATGACCGCTGGCAGTCACTTGCCAACAGGTGACTCATTTGTTACTTTGCCCTTCATATATCATAGAAATTGTTATTAAATTCTCTAAGCTGCAAGTTATTAAAATCTTAACATGTTTTCTTTATAAAATGTTTATAGACATACAATTTATAATAATTTTATACACTTAATAATATTTTATAGTTTTAATTATGAACTTTATATGATTTTTCAGCTTCTGCTTATCGATAATAAAACTATAAAACAGCATCCAACCATTAAAGTTCGCTTTAAAATAGCACCATAGATAAAAACCAGTTAACAAGTCTTAGTATAGTTATTTAATTTGCTGAATGTTCAGAGCGTTTTTATGATCAATAAATAATATCTAAACATAAAATTACTCGCCTTGACTACTGCACGATTCATCAACACAGAGTCACAATTGCTGGGAGTACAAATTTTTAATGGCGGGCAACGCACTTGTGACGTCTCCGGTGTTGCGGGTGACTTAATCGTAATCCCTTACCATCAGGTGACCTGTGTGCTGATTTGTCCCTATCACCATAAAAAAAGAGAATAAAGACAAAGATTTTGATATTTTAAGCACCCACTATGATTTTGTTTTTAATTTGTATCAATGGTAAAGTAAGGGATTTACATTTAAAGTTATAACCCTGAAAAAAAACAGAATATGATAGTCACCAATAGCTAATAAACTAATATGTCTAACGACGAAACTTAAATACATTATTTAAACTAGAAAATAACATTAAAGTGACAGGGAACGTCTGTTTAAGTTTATTAAATTCCTATTGTCAAATCACGCATCATATTTAGAAACTTTCAGAGAAGTGTACTATGTAAGTCAATAAACTGCAACTGTCAAACAACCGGTAGCAATCGCAAATTACATTTCACAAGCCCGGTAAAACAATGAGTCAACCGTCGAAAATTTAATTCGTTTCAAAGTTGCCAGTCTAATTCGTTTACCCATTCGGGAAATTAAATAGATGGGTAATATAGCAACCCTATTAGAGGGCACCGGGCTTAAATCGAGGACCTAGTGCGAAACTACCCTCAGATTTATGCGAGGGACGCGAATTTATTTCGACTAATGCTAGTTTGGAGGGCAACTTCATTATAGGTTGTATTGCGACACATCTATTTATAAGTTTCGGTTCGGAAATGTAAAAATACTCTGTCTACTAGTAATGCATGTCTATGATGTATTCTATTCCATTGTTGTATGATGTGTTGTGTATGTATTATAGTTATATGATGTAGCCATTCCAGAGATCACCCGATCAACATACAGAGACACCAAAATGAAAAAAAAAGTGCGTGCGTACAAAGTACACATGTCAGAAGTGAAACTTCTTTACTCTCTCCCACCTCTCGCTCCATGGCACTGTGCGTGATACGACAATCGCTCTATCTCACTTTTTCTCTCGATCTTTCTCACTTGCTTGCTCCCTACTCTCACTCCATCGCTAGTTGCTTCATGCTACGTTCGCCCTGTCTAACTCTCTCTCAATCGGTCTCGATCGCTCTCTCTCTCTCTCTTTTTCGACACTTCCGTTGCATACTTGCGTGACGTTACATTCTAAAAAAATTTACACTCATGCGCCTAAAGAAGTTTCACTTCAAAAATGTAATACTTTCATGTCCATTTAGTGAAAAGATGTTAATTTTAATTTATAAGCAGAGACTTCAATTTTTTTTTTAATTGGAATTAAAGAAAAAACAGGAGCGTGAATTAAATTTCACGCCAAAAGTGTAAAATAAATAACTAAAATGATAATACTGGCACTGTTTTAATCGTGATAATTCTTAATCCTAAATCTTATTGACAAGTCATTTAAGTTTTCAAAGTGCATGAACACTAAGAGCCACAGTGGAACATTTTAAATTTAATTTAAATGTTGAGACTTCTTTGGTATAACTTCAGAACATAAAGAACCGCTAAGTAGCGTCATACTATTTTTCTTTGGCATTTACTTTTCCTGCTCAGATTTTATTTTAAAATGAAGGTTTCTGAACTAACTGCACGGCGGACCTGTGATATACGAGTATGATAAAATAACGCAAATTTTGGCAAAATACATTTTCACCAAACATCATTAGCAAACCTTACAATTACTTCTAATTTATTTGAGAACCAGATTTAATCACAATTACCCGAAAATGGAAATTATTCTTTTGACTTATAACTGAAAACATTTTCACTAAAATGCATTTATTTACTAGTTACCGTGGGAGAGCCGTGTTTCTTCATGAACGGGCCGGCTCGTCCGGTGTGAAACAGCACCTGCGCCGTGTTTTAGCGAGCGAGTGAGGAAACCGGCCCATCCCTCTCCCCATCGCCCTGAGTTCGGCAACGCAGGCGCTTGTGACGCCTCTAGTGTTGTGATTATCCATGGGCGGCGGTAATTGCTTTTTTACCATCAAGCGATACGTACGTTACGCGATATACGTTTGGTCGTTTGCCCCTAAATTCAATAATAAAAAACAAAATTTGCACCACCATACAGGCGACAATTTAATCCACTATTTTAGAACTGATTTTATGTACACAAAACACAAATAAATATAATTGCAAGGCACTTTGCCTGAACACATACATTTCACACCCCACTCGGCCATTTTCATTTCCATATAATTCGATAACGAATGTCGCAAATCACACCTTAATTTTAGAGAGTAGTATTAAGTGGATTTACCCACCCCTTGCCCATAGGATAATGCGTTTTCCCCATGTTTTAAATACATTGAATATAAAGTTTTTTGCAACGTTCACATTCATTGAAAGCGGTAATGGAGATGAATAGTATCTGGCGGTCAGCCAGCGCCGATTAAATACTACGGGTGGTTCTCGATCGGTATTTAGGAAAGTGATAAATGCATGTAAACCCGTATATTTAGTTTTGTAACTTCATTTAAATGGGTTTACTACTTTAGTGTGTAGTTTAATTTACATTCTAGATTTAAAACTCATTCGTACTTATTCTACTAATTCAAGCTACTAATTCTTGACCGCCTTCATCCTATGGCATTATCAAAGGATACTGTACAAAGGTGCTCATATCCCAGTGAAGGTACTTATATCCCAGTTGCACTCGGTGATTAGAAACAATCAACGACGGCGCGGTCGGTACAAGGATGAGTGACCGCTGGTGGCATGAAGCCATGTGCGTCTCCGTTATTCGGAGTTCACGTTAAGCAGCCGACCCCGATTGTTATCACAGGAAAACAATCGTGAAGCTTAGTTTTAGGCCTTTGGGTAACTAGTAGGCAAGATTACGTAGCCACAACTTTGTTTTGCCAGTCCCCTATCCGCACTCGTCCAGCGTGGGGATGTATGGCCTTAACCATCTCCTGAGAGGAGCCCCGAGCCCAGTAGCGGGACATAATGGGTTGTTGATGACTATACTAAGTACAAGTAAGTTTCATTCTAGAATGTATCTTAACAACTTCCAACGAGTGCGGACAATCGAGAGTATAAATTATATGAAGTTTGTTTTATTTTCTGTTGGGGCATTTTTAATCTATTTAAAATAGTAAGTGCTTAATTATACATCGATCTGGTGATGGATGGATTCAGAACACGGAGTATCACCACCCCTTTTAATCCCATGGGTGTCGTTAGAGTCCATTAAAGAAACAATTGTGTAAAATAATATTTCTGCACTGAGAAAGAATATATTAAACAAACTCTGTACCTACCTTTGAAGACAGTTGATGATGAAGACACATTATACGAAACTACTACCAGACTCCTTTTTCACCCGACTGTGAAAGAAGGAGGGTTATGTTCTTTTGATGTATATAACATCAAAATAAAAACAAAATAAAAAAATATTTAATTATTTTTTTTTAATTTAAATTTAATATTATACGCAGTCTGTTTTTTTTAAATAATTCTTTACTTGCTTCTGTCTTTTTTACCCGACTGCAAAAGAAGGAGTGTTATGTTTTTCGAGTGTATGTCTGTATGTATGTTTCTTTGCCACGCCCTGGAGACTAAACGGCTTTTATGTGAACCACTCAATAGTCAATAGATTCCTTTTAATCATGAGAGTGACACTGGGTACATCAACATTAAAAAAACCAAAATTAAGGGTTTTTAAAGCCAAAAAGTAATCTAAAAAGAATTTTTTTCCAAAGAAATCGAGTGTGGTTTTTAAATAAAGATTTTTTTAATGGTGATTACGAATATTTATATATAAATACATATATATCTAATATGTTTTATATATGACATTGACGCAGTCGGGTTTTTATTTTTTTTTAAATTATTTATTACTAGTTTTATAATGAGTTTCAATGGTAAAGGTTAAATTCTTTATGTTTTTGTTACAGAGAATCTTGTTAAATAATTTTATGTTCTGCTACTCACATCCTACAAAATAGACCTTTGGAAAATGGGCAATTAAATCAAATTGTGTCTAGACAACAGTGGCCATTTTGTTTTTAGTTTTGACCGTTTTATTGTTAAGTTATATTCGCTACGGTGTCAGTTTTACGCAGGCGATGTTATTTTTATGTGTATAGCTAAGTTGTAAATGAAAATAAGAAATATTTCTGTTAAAATTTATTGCTTAGCAGCTATCTTTTATTACTAAATTGGTGATAAAAATAATAATTTGTGTTGTATATGTTTTGGCATTTTTGTAATACGCAATAATCTTAGTTTATATTGGCGAAAAGATTAGTTTATGGTTTTAGCGGTCATAGTTACGGTTTCGGATCTAACAGAATGTTTCAGTGATGGTCAGATGCGGTGCCACCCTGAAAACAAAAACCTGAAAACAAAAACCTGAAAACAAAAAAACAACATTAAAATAACATGCACTCTTTTAAAATTCTCTCATTTTATTTTATTAGAACTAAAATGCGAAATAGGTTTTGTATTCCTATCATTTGAACTTTCTGAAGTTTCGACCAGAATACACTGGCCTCTGTCACAACCTGATTCTTCTTGTTCTTCTGATGATATGGCCAGCGGCCAGAATCAGCCGGATCAGCTATTTCTGCCAATGTCAAGTATTTCAAGTCTTCAATTCTAAGTTTTCGAGTCTTCGAGTCTTCGAGAATTAATGATAAAAAATATAAAAAATGTGGATGACATGAAATGGGGACCGTCTTTCGCAAAAACAAAAAACGATCTCCAACCTAATTCTTAATTCGTTTTGATTTTTGAAAACTTCATTCATTTTAATATTAAAAAGCAATTTAATTCTACCAAAAATACAACCAAATAACACTGTTAATAACCACTTCTGTATTCAAAGTTATAACACAACAATTTAATAAATAATGTTACCGAAATCAACGAGCTCTGCAATGCTCCTTGTCAAATACTACCATACAGCGAATTTAATATTTCATACAATATTCAAAATTCAGTCAGCCATGTCAGAGGCCAAAGGCGATTCATCAGAATTAGTGCTGATTGGCCCGGAGAGTGATGACGTCATCAATATGCAACCAACCGGCTGTGAGAGTTTATTGGGTCGCTAAACGATTCCAATGTTTGGAATGTAAGTTCCATTTTTAAATACTTATAGTCGCCCAGTGGTCGAAATTCGACCATAGCTTGTTATTTTTTTAGCTTTCTGCACTCCTCCTCTGTATGACATATTACTGTGCCAAAAATTCATTACAAATTTTATCGGTTTTTGTATTGGTACTAATATAGATTAGTACCGCTATTTATGAAATATTTGCGAACGATGTATGTCATTTTATTATCTATATAATAAAATGACATACATCGTTTAAGTATTGTAGACCTGACTAAAAACGGTATTTCAAAAAAATTGTCTTTGAATCTCAAAAAAACAGGAGAAACGGGATCACCGTTTCTCCTGTTTTTTTAATTTCTTCAGAACTTAGTCATTTATAAATTAATAAATAAATATTTGAACATTTACATACAACGCCATCTAGTCCCAATCTAAGCAGAGGCTATGTTATAAATATTGTACACACATACTTTTTTTTAATACATACATATTATACACAGTAAACACCTAAACTCCGAAACAAATATTTTCAGATCATAGAAGTACTTAGTCCGATCCGGGAATCGAACCGGAGACCTCAAGCACTGCAATCGCACATGCTACCACTGCGCCACAGAGGCAGTCAGTCATTAATAGATCAATTTGATTCAGGCTGTTTTATTTGAGATATAACACCTCGTTTAGTGCGATAGGGTGAAAAAGACAGTTTTTATAATTGTTCTTGTTGTAGTCGAGTGCTAGTCCATAAAAACCCGAGATCATAGAATTATAGAACATAGAAACAATCTCTTTTCTAATTTTTAGGACTAAAATTATTTTAAAAGTCAAATCCTATTAATATTATAAACGCAAAAGTTTGTATGGGTGGATGTTTGTTACTCTTTCACGTAAAAACTACTCAACGGATTTGGATGAAACTTTACAGTAATATAGCTGATACATCAAAAAAACACATAGCATTTGCCGCGATAACCGACATATACGCGAGCGGAGCCGCGAGCATAAGCTAGTATCATATTATTGTCAATTAAATGAGACAATAAATGTTCTTACTAATAGTGTTATACTTTATTGCCTTTAATAACATAGACTAATACTAATAACCTTACGACTTTCTAGTATTCGAGATTATTATCAAATCCACTATATTCATCATTCCAGTAATAAATACCTAACAATTAGATTTAAATAATAATGATTAATTGCTATTTATTATCGTCAAAGAATGTGATAGTGTGTTGACTGCAGGGAGGCGGTTTGATAGGTAGACCTGTGGAGGAACGGGTGTCATGTCCCTCCAACACAAAGGGAGGATCCTCCGACCAGGCGAGGTGATCATGCCTGGCGGGCCACTGCTCAACGGTTGATGTTGGGAAATTGTATATATGTTAATCGGTGCGAGAACTTCTATTGCGCGATTTAGGATTGGTAGTTTCTTAGTTTCGTTGCTCCGTAGTTCGATGTTTCTTCGGTAGATGGCGCTGTTATATATTCTATGTTGTTGCGCTGTATGTGGAAGACCCACGTTGATTTTAGCACGAACAGGCGACTAAACCTGGGCGATGTTGTCTCTTCACAGAAGATCAAACTAACATGACAGCAATCGTTCTGTCGTATATCGTTGGTGTGTGTGAGATCGGAGGACCAATTATGCATCTCAATAAACCACCACAGTATTAGTCACCATGCTGCAATCTTGCAGTGTCTGCATTCGCAATGAGTACGGTGACCGCAACTCTTGGATTCTAATCAGGTTTTCCATCAGGCAGGGTGGTCACTTTGGTAGGGTCATGGAGTATTGGTTTCAGCAGTCATCTTGACACTGAGTGCAATGTGTATATAGTATCAGTAACGGGAACATATGGGTTCCCAAACAGGAGGACGAGGAGGAGGGTTCTACAAACAGTATATCTCCTTCCGAGGGTACACCTGGTTCCCCGGCTTCTAGTACCCGAGATGGTATGCGTTTTTTAGCCGGTTCGAGTCCGACATAACCACTAGTCGGTGGTATGGGAGGGCATATACGCACAAAAAAGGTAGATAGTATCGATTCACACATATGACAATACTATGTTGGGATGTCGCATCCCTATGTTACTAATTGTAAATTAGTATGTTGAATGTAACGTCACTAGTTTGTCATGGAAGCATTTCTTTAAACGTCAGTCAGATTGATTCTGGACTGTGAAGTGACTACATTGTGGAAGATCGTTTTTTGTTTTTGCGAAAGACGGTCCCCATTTCATGTCATCCATATTTTTTATATTTTTCATTACTAATTCCATCACGACGAATTCTTGAAGATTCGAAGACTTAGAATTGAGGGCTTTAAATACTTGACATTGGCAGAAATAGCTGATCTGGCTGATTGCCATCTCTTCAAAAGAAGAGGAAGACTACATTGTGTGAACTGTAAACGTCTTTTAAACCAAAATTAACCCTGAGCACATCTTTTATTCAAGCATACAAACATAACATGTGTGATTCACAAATTGTTTTTCTTAGTCTTTATGTTTTTGGTACAAATTTGTTATGGGTTTTTCCGAAGAGGAAAGGCAGGAGTAGCCTTTTAAAAAAAATTAACTGCTGGTAGGTATTAACGAGGACAGCAGGGACAGTTTTAGTGGTGACCTCTCGCTTTGATAGATTACATATGATTTTATAGAAAAAAAAAAGAAATGCAGAGATTAACCACAAAAACAAATAATACCTATATACAATACAATTAAAATGATAATTTTTATATGTGTGTGCGTATGTGTGTGTTCAGTTTCTTCATAATTTAGTCCTGACAGCCAATTTTTGGTAATGGTTTTAATTTCCACATTTGGATTATTATTTCTTACTACCCGCTGCTTAATATGTTCATTTCCAGTCCCCAAACCGCACTTAGCCAGCGTGGGGACGTATGGCCTTAACCCTCTCCTGAGAGGAGACCCGAGCCCAGCAATGGGACATTATTGGTTGTTGATTGATTGATTATGTTCATTATAATGATAAGGGATGAGTTTATGAAGGTGGAAAACTATTTGTAATATGTGCAGTTGCCTAAATGTCAACTCCTGTCATTTTTGTACAATTTTACGGATATATCTATACGGATTAAGTCATGATCTTCAAGACAGAGCCTGATCTAAGAAGTAAGAACAGGTTGCTATTCAGGAATTCAATTCAAATATAGAAATATAACATAACGAACTCATTTCAAAACTCTATTAAACCATTCAATATCCCGGGTTTAGAACACAAGCCGACAATTACAAATTCGAATTTGGAACTAATCTAAAACTGAAATCAGTTTAGCGCGCCCGGATTGGCGGGCTGAATGATGACGTCATCAATACCTGTCGTTCGACCAACCGCAGCTTGCGTTCCCATAGTGTTGCTACCAACTATCATGAGTTATTTCGCAATTATCTCTGTGAATAAACGTTTTGGGCAAAGGAAACATATTTTGGGGCTTGCATTTAGCGTTCCAAAGGACATATTGCTTGTTTTGTTAATTTTAATATCGCAAGTGTTTTGTGTGTGTGTTTATGTGTTGTGTGTACACTATACTAATGGCTGCAAAAACAAGTGCCTGATCACATAATGTTACTAATAGTGTGTGCATTCGCATTGAGTATGGTGGTCCCCACTCTTACATTCTACTGAAATAAAAAAAAAATACTGAGGCAATGAGGAGTAGATGGAAACGCAATTTCAACACTCTGATTATATAGATGTCCCAGCCTTCTAGTTTAATAAGCCGTTCAATTAATAGACTAGCCTGTTAACTATCAGCGCCGTTCGATCACCGACCGTGTTAAGAATGGAGGCGAAAGGGAAAGGTTAGGTCAACAATTTTTTTGGATTTCAAGCGTGTGCCGTACGTAGCCTAATAAGAGAGTTAGAAAAACGGTGCTCGCTTCAGTACGGGGAGGCTGGGAGGGGTCCGGATGTATTAATAACAACAGTTCCCGAATCCCTTCCATCTCAGGCGCAGAGTGGCACACCGTGTGGTTTTAGTCGGTCCGATTCCGATACAAGGGCCAGCACAATCCCCGGTGGAGTGACGTTAAAAAAAAACACATTTTTTTTTGTTTCAATAGCGATTTGTTTTTTTTTAAAGAAATTAAAAACCTAAACCAACCCAATCGCTAGTTGAACAGGGCTGTTTAGTAAAAAGATAGACTAGGCTAGGCCGCGAATCTAACGGCTAATTAATTTAATTGGATGCGACATAAAGAATTACAAGTTCTATCAAGTGCAGACAATCGAGAGTATAAATTATCTAAACACTACTCACCAAGAATATTTATTTTAAGTATTTTTTCACTGCACCATTCGTCTAATGTCATCGTACAGTGTCTTTGTACAAGATCCAAGAAGTTAGAAATATGTCACTGAGAAGCAGCAAACAAGCAAGAGAGCAAGAGCTGAGAATACCAGCTCAGATCTTCCTTACTCTTCTTCACACATTCGTTAAAGTAATCCTTTTATAGCCCAATTTCCCTAACACCCTTACTTATACTCCTAACTTTCCCGTCTGACTCTTAAAGTACTTGGTTCTTGAAGAAATTACTGTCGATAAATTTTGAGACACACACGAGACTTTTCATAGATATAGAGGTACATACTACTAGATTGTTTTCTCGAGAAAAGTTAAATAAATATTTTCGGGCATCTGAATCACAACGCCATCTAGCTTCAAACTATGACAGCTACATTGATTGATGGAACACTAAAACACTTTTTTTAGTAAATGTATATACATACAAATATACACAAATCATACAAACATGTGGTCCGACCCGGTGATCGTCTACGAGACCTCAGAAGTTGCATACGTCAAGTTAAATAAATATTTTCGGGCATCTGAATCACAACGCCATCTAGCTTCAAACTATCACAGCTACATTGATTGACAAAATAGTTAAATACTTTTTTTAGGAAATGTATACATACAAATATCCACAAATTATAAAAAACATGTGGTCCGACCTGGTGATCGTCTACGAGCCCTCAGGAGTCGCATACATTACCACTGCGCTACCAAGGCAGACTGGAGCATTATTACTCCGATCAAAAATCCGAATCAAAACAATCTTAATAAACGCACAATTCAAAAGAATTAGACCTAACAATACCGTAATAAAATTTTAAAAAAAGACTTCAACATTAGTGCTAAGTCTTTTTAAAAATTCCTTTATAATAAATACATTGTTACGAAATTAAAAAGCTTAAGCATTCAATCTTTCGTGATAATGCAAAATAAATCTTTAGAAATATCAAAAGTTACTTAAAAAAGTAATACTTAGGTATTTGAACGAGTCTGGATTTGATTTGGCATTTATTCAAAGCCTGTTTGTCAAGATGCAGACAATAGAAAGATATTCTTCAAATATTTTATACAATGCTTTGATCTTTCTAGCTAGAACGATATTCTTAAAGAATAAAATGTGTATAATATTTCACTCAATATACTTAAAATATTAAAATAGAGTTAAGAAGATGAAAAGGTTACAATTATAATAAATAAATATTTCGGACAGTATTATCGGTACTCGACAACCGATATACATATGCTTTATTTTTGTAAATACATTTTTTTTTTATATTTAAGCTGCCAAAATGACTCTGCCTTGCCTGATGGAAAGCATGAGCAGAATCCAAGAGGGGTGGTCACCATCCTCGATGCGAAAAAGAACAATGCAGCATGGTGACGCACACTATGGCGGCCTGGGGGGAAAGGGGATGGTGAGGGGGATAGGGGGCGTTGGATTAGGGTATGGGCCTCCGGTATCCTCACTCACTCGATGAAACACAGCGTAAGCGCTGTTTCACACCGGTTTTCTGTGAGGCCGTGGTATCACTCCGGTCGAGCCGGCCCATTCAAGCCGAAGCGTGGCTCTCCCACGGTACACTATACGTACGTATACGTATACGGTGTAATATATATTATTACACATACATGAAAGAAGAACAAATTATCTTTTTACTTATATAATTCTCGTGTCACGATGTTGCTCAAATTAAACTCAAAAACTAAACAACAGATTTTAATTTTTTTTTAAATGTTTTTTTCACTGGCGTGTTTAAGATTGGTTAGTTTATATCATACTTAGACCAAAAGGAGTCAAACATAACTAAAAAGACACGAAGACGCAGTTGTAGATGTCAATTAATATATAAATATATCTTTTAATAATCAATATGGTACCAAACTAAGCAGAACTTGTTTTATGAGTACCAGACAACTGATATAAATACATATACACTTTTTTGTGAAAACATACATATTATACATAGAAAACACCCAAACTCCGAAACATATATTTGCAGATCATACAAATACTTGGTTCGAACCGGGGAACCTACCGGGCTACCACAGCGCCACAGAGGCAGTCAGTCATTTATGGTCAATTTGATTCAAGCTTTTTTATCTGCAATAGAAACTACCAATTTTGTGCAATAGGTCGCAAAACACAGTTTTTAAAAAAGTTTTGTTGTAGTCGAGTGCTAGTCCATAAAAACCCGAGATCATAGAATCATAGAACATAGAAACAATCTCTTTTCTATTATTTAGGACAAAAATTATTATAGTCATACAAACAGTTGGTGCGACCAGGGAGTCGAACTCGAAACCTAAAGCACAGCAGTCGCATACGTCCCTACTGCTTGCTTTGCTACCGATGCAGTTACATAATGATGTAGATAGATAGATAGATAGAAAACTCTTTATTTGCACACTATAATATTACAGTTAGACGAGAGTACATAAAATGTGAGACGGAGTGTACAAAGGGCGGCCTTATTGCCTAAAGCACATCATCCAGGCAACCTTAATTGTAATTGATGTCTTAGATAAATCATTAAAATTTTCAGAGGTTCTGTCCGCTTGTGTGTCGGGGATCGTGGTACTCATTTTTCGGATAATATACGTGTCAAAAAAAATTTAAATATGTATTTTTTAAAGTGCTAACTTCTTTAGGCGCGTTGAGTACTTTAAGGGTGAAGAAAGATCATAGAACTCACGTCATCCTCGCCGAACGCTTTCCATGATCTATATTTTTTCACTTTATTTTGCTACGCATTTATTTCAAAAGCAAAGAGGTTCTTCTCAGGCAGTAGTGAACGCTAATCTTAAATGGACAATCCGTTATCCCATTCTCTTTCTCTTTTCTCTTTTTAAAGACAACTCCCGCATTAGGAATATAAATTCCTGTGTCGCGGAGATCTTTACAAACATACCTGAAACGGACACAAAGTACACTGAGACTTAGAAC
This sequence comes from Hyphantria cunea, assembly GCA_003709505.1. NCBI lineage: Eukaryota > Metazoa > Arthropoda > Insecta > Lepidoptera > Erebidae > Hyphantria > Hyphantria cunea. The sequence goes on along the minus strand of PKRV01000185.1, from coordinate 227,425 downwards.
AACAATTTATGGATCTCACAAAGTGTTGTCCTATGTAGGATTTGATCCTACAACACTTAGCGCAGTAGGAAGTGGTGTGGCGACCACTGAAACCAATAGGCCAACCGTGTAGTCATTCAAAGCGGGCCTGGTGCCAATGAGGTTTAAAATTGAAGATGTACAAAGTGAGGATGCCTAGTGACAAAATGGAAGCCTAGGTATGTTGGAAAACCTTCTTAGTCCCCATAGGAACACACCACATTTTTTTAAGTGTGGAAAACCCCCCCGGGGCTTCACCCCACCGGGGTTTGCAGCGGGGCGGTGTGTCGGAATCGAACTGGCTAAAACCACACGGTGTGGGAAGAATCCGGGAACCGCTTTCTTACGCCATCCGGACCCACCATAGTCATACCCTAACCTAAGCACCACTTGTAACGAAAAATGATTTAATTTAGTCGTTACGATTCTGATACATAACTAACAATGACTTTAGGGTTAGCATCATACTATCCTCACCTCTACGGGGTGAAGATACGTAAGTTTACCATAAGAAATAACGAGCAAAAATTTTAAATATTATAAATCGACTATTTAAAAAACTCTCGGTTAAATTTCTCGATAAAACTCTTAGAACCTATGTCACCCGGGCTATTAGTATCTGTTAGGCACTATGATAGTAAGTATGTTTGTAACTTACGTAGACGGTCACAACCATTGGCCTTCCTTTTGACTTCACCATGATCGGGTAAAGAGGTTAATCTTGACCAATGAATGTCGTACTATATCATATGTATAAGAACCTCACGATCGACTAGAATTATACCACGACTTGATATAAATCTTACCAATTGAATGAAGCAAGCAAACTCTCCATTTTTTTAAGTTTCTGAAGAGGGCACTCAAAGCAGTAAAAGTTATAGTTTTTGAGTACTTTCGAGTATGAAATTTGGATATTATATCCACTTAAAGCAGTTTACCATTACACTTTGCAACACAAACATATCGAAATTCTTCACTCAAGTTCCATATATTAAATGAATTAATTCGAATCGTGTTCAATTCCATGTGAACTAAGATAGGTGTCGCCACCTGCTGTCTCATGCTTCAGCACACACAAACGGCAGTCATCTGAACAAATCTAACACACACATACATATATATATACCCAGTACCCACTTATATATATGTGTGTGTATGTGCTTATAAGATAATACGAATTTACGCAGATAATGTTACAGAATATACGTAAAGGAGATATCGGTTAATACCTAATATTAACTTGTCATATCTTCTATCCATTTATAGTTCCAAAGTTGGACAGAAATATGATATGATGTTCGAACTGCTTTATATTTCTTAACAAATATACTATATTATAGATATTTCACAATAAGACAGATAGTAAACAAAGTTCTAACTTATAATAAAATTACTTTTTTTGGATAGAAATTGAATCTGCGCCTTTCAACTTCGGAGTCTGGATAAGAGAGAAAATCTGTTTTGGGGACGTCTAGAACGTTAGCTAGTAGACTAATAGATTGATTCCCATCAGCACTTCTGAAATATTTTTTTTAATTACTTAAGCATTTAAGACAGAATCTTAAGTATTAAGCATAACAAATAAGACGATGTATATTACTTTGATAATAACCGAAGCAGCGCTACCTCATTTTCTTTGCGTACTGAATTGTTTTTAAAACATCTTCCGCAATAAAAGTATTCCTGTGTTACGGAAAACTTTATAAACATACCTGAATAATTACACAATTTATAGATCACACAAAGTCCAAATCCACAACACTCACCACGGTGGAAATACTAGAAATATGTTTTCACCATATATCTACTTCACCATTTAATCCCATTTTAACTTCTCATCTACTCATCTAAAAGATGACACAATTATTTTATTATAGTACTGTATATATAGCCAGAGGACAGAGTCTATGTAAAATTGTATTTTATATTACAAAACAAAGAAAATAAAAGTGTGTGAGTACTTATGTACACGCGTTAGTAGTTATTCTTCTCTGGAGTAACAATCTAAAAATTTGAAAATCTAAAACGTTGTCTATAGCTTAATTCAGGGTGACGATTTTTCAAGTCGGTGCACGCATCGTAAAAATTTACTCTCATCATTTTTCCCTAACGCGCCAAAAGAAGTATAACTTCAAAAATACATAATCATGACATTATTAGGCTCAACTACATTAGACGTAGGTATACGTTATGTAGATAAGTAAAGCAATCTAAACACACTGTAATCAATGTGACAACACATAGTAAGCTATAGTAACTTTGTTGGAATGCGTGGAATTCCGTCTGCGCTTCGTAGATGAGGAGACTGCGGTCGCATACCAGTCGTGGTTGCTCACACCTCCTGGCTAAACTGCTTACCACTGATTGATATTGTAACATTACTTAACTATATTACTTATATATCTATATATATATCTATCTATATAGACTGTCTGTATCTGATCTGTCTTAAAATGTTAAAGCGATATTGAGTTCCTTTCCAGCGTCGATATATTTGGTTAATATCTCTTTTGGTGTATAGCTTGCGTCAATCAGATGTATTCCCGTCATCGTTGTGTCAATTGATATACGACAGACAACCAAATCGTTATTTATTAATCGTTAGTCATTTCATTGCATCGTTTTACCTTAAAACAGACTTTCATTTTCATATCCCTCAAAAATGGTACATTTTTCTAGAATATATCTGTAATATGATGTATCAGGAAAAATATTAATAGGCCAGACCTCAAATGGAAGTTAAAACAAACTCGGTATCCGTCAAATCAGTACAAAGAATTTATACTTAACATTATTAATTTTTAAGTAACTCTGTATGTCTGTTAGCTTTCACGACTAAACTGCTGAGCCGATTTCAATAAAATTTGGAATAGGAAGGACTACGGCTACTTTTTACCGTGATAACAAACGCACACAGAGGCGAAGCCGCGAGCAAAAGCAATGGGTATATACCCCACAATTAATAAGAAACTTAAAAATGGAGGACTTATAAATGTAACAGCATATTTGTTTATGTTTCATAGTATCAAATGATATTATTTCATTAGTATACAATTAAAGTAATTCTAAATGAATTTTCCCGAATTAATCTTGAAACTGTCATAAGTGTGTGGTTAAATACGTGACTTCTCGAAATCCTTACGCACGTGAAAGGGCACAGCAACGAAATCCTGCATACTTTAACGTATTTCATAACATTCTCTGAAGTTTTAAGTCTTCAGCCTCTCTCTAGGCTAGTTCGTTGAAGTATGACTTAAGACTGTGATAAAACGTGACCCATTCTGAAACTGGGACTATAGTAAAATGCCACTTTTATTATTTGCCAGCCATTCTTCGCAGTTTCATTCGTTATTATCGTCCCTGCTCTGTTCCTAAGGGTTGTAGCTTGATGTTGAATAGCCTACAAAAATTATTCAGACGCATTTATGTAAGAAAAGTCCACTTAAGCCTTAGATATAACGCAATACCCAAGTGGTTTTCTGGCCTACCTACTACGTAAGAAATTGTATATTGTGTTTGAAAAGTTAAGAAAATAGTTAATAAACCAAAAAATATTTCGATAAAAGTTTTTTTTAAAAGAATTCTTATCAGTTTTATTATTTCAGAAAGGAGTTTTTTTTTCGAAAACTTAACTTCTGCCCTGTAAATACGCGGCGGAATATTCCGCGTTCTCGGGCTTCTGAAAACATATTGTACCACCGATAAACGTTGCTTTTTTCCAAAGTAGCTTTTCTGTATGCCACAGTCAACATTCGGAATGCATCTGCGCACTTAATTTCGTTTTTCACACAAAATTTGATACAAATTCTTTGTTCCTTTTTTTTTAATAGGTAAAAATCGAAGACGAACCAAAACACGCGCAAGCAAAGCAAATGTCAACAATTAACTGAACATTCGAAATGGCCGAACTTGTCAGCATAAGTGAGAGACATATGTACCAACATAACGCCACAAAAAAATCGAGATTTGAGTATACGTAACACGTGAAAATTCAAAATTCGCGATATCAAATGAAAACAAAACGTTGTCCCATGTGGGATTTTAACCCACAACAATTGGTGCAGTAGATAGCGGCCTAGCTACCGCTTAAACCACAATGCCAACCGTGCAGTTAGTTGTGTGTTGTGTATGTCTGTTTATACTGACTTTACCTGTACTTTTTTCCCAGGATACTAAACAACCTGCTTGCTGTTTTAGATTGTAATCTAAATCATTAGTAAATTACGTAATTATCGTAAATTGTTTTGCGAAGGAGTTGTATGTACAGTATGTACGTATTTACAAAAAAAGGATATTATATATTTGTATTAGTTGTTTAGTACCCATAATACAAGTTCTGCTTAATTTAGGACTAGATGGCGTTGTGTGTAAAATGTCATGAATATTTAGTGTTCATAAATTAATCTACTTTAGTTTTAAGTAAAATACAACAATAAAAAAATACTTTTTGTTTTCTTACACCTTTATTTTTGGAGCTTAGCGCCACAATTTTAACTATGTCGCTCATAAAAAAGGGTACATGTATATTTGGTATATACATATATTGGTAGATTTTAGTTCATAGTTAATACAACGATAACAACATTAACAATTATATCAAACAGGAAGGCTTACTCTTAAAAAGTTTCGTCCCATTTCTCATAATCAGTTTCACACACATAAAAGCGAAAGCACTTCAAAGAATTATCGAAATGAAAAAAAAAAACATCAAAAGCACGAAAAAAGATGGTGATTATTAAAAAAATAATTTTTTACTTATTTCAAAACTGGCGTATAACCAATAATATATTTGCGGAATTTCTTCTGCATGAGGTATTATTTATTATGTTAAATACACTACCTTTGCTTAAATCCACAAATAGAAAATATGAGCACTATTATATTAAGCAATACCTTTACACTTTAGCTGGCACTCAAACAAGGCATTAAGAGCAGACCCTGATCAATAGAATTAAATGGATCAGCGCTCGCGCTTAATGATGCACTGTATGAAGTAATTACCGGAAGAAATCTGGAAAATATGTACGTTTTTATAAAGTCATTAACAGAGAATGGGACGGCGTACTACAGCCATTTTTATGGAGTATTATTTTACTACCACCTTTATGGTTATTTATCTAGTACCTTTAAACCAACAATTCTTGTATATATATAATCTGATTCTCGGAAACAGCTTCAACGATTCTTATTAAATTTAGTATGCAAGAGATTTCGAGGGCGATAAATCAATATATCTAGGATTCGTTTCTATAAAATTAACTATATAAGAAATAACGAGCAAAGTTCGGTCATCCAAGTACTGAATATAATGAAAGGAAACGCAGATGAATGATCAAATTCTCCATATTAATAATGAGATGTTAGACATTACTTTTAGTCACCTTAGGCCTTTGTTTAAAATTTTGCAGTCGAGATGTAAAATTCCTCCACAGTTTTCTATACTTCATCATTGACCATGTGATCAGTTTCGGGGATACCCGATCAATAGTTAGAGGCGAGGGGGTCATTCATCCTGCTGGTCAGCCTTTTACTTTCCGGGAAGAGCATGGACCATTTAGATTAGGTTTTACTCTACCAATAGTTCATAACTTTCAGCACCTATGTTTAATTTAATTTAATTAATTTATTTGCAGAAATGCAAGCTTACGGATATAGTATGTGTCCCATTTACTTTCCTCCATGTAACTCTTTCTCACGTACGCTAAACAAAATAAATAATTTAAACAAGTAATATGAGTAGAAAAAAGGAAAAAAAAGAAAATTTATATAATTATAAATAGATAAAAATTCTGGTAACTTAAAAAAAACAATGAACTCAACCATTTACCGTTGGAGAGCCATGCTTCGGCAGGAATGGGCTGGCTTGACCGGAGTAAGACCACGGCCTCACAGAAAACACCAGTTTTGATTGATTGTTTGCTACAGCGGTACTAAGTAAATTTAAGTTAATTTAAAGTTTAATTATTTGTATTCAAAATATAACGCAGTCTTAATTTTTTGTATAGCTTTATGCCAATGTATGCGCCAAATTAGATCAAGCACAATAAAAAGTACAAAACTATGGTTTCCCAAAAAAATAGAACATTTTCTTTCTAAGTTAACTTATCTTACAAAAAGGATCTCGAAGAAAACGCGAATTTGTCTTTTCTAATGCTCTATAAATAAACATATGGTGTTGGGTTAAGGGACCCTATATACAGAGGATATGTGAATTGATATAGTACAGAATTTTCATGTCGATTTAACTTTTCCTGCAGAAGATTTCTCCTACGTCTCTCCTGTCTGAGTCTTTTGTGTGTTGTACACTCGAAACTCTCAATACCTCCCTAATCCAAAACCCTGAATATTATTGATTTTTACCATTTTATCTAACTATAAATTAGTAAATGAAGATTTCCATACATAGCTACTAAATTCCAGCGAAAGTGTAAACAGAATTCGAAACTGTGGTGACTTCTACATACAATGTAACAACAGAAATACACTACAGCGCCATCTACCGAAGATACGTCGAACAAGAAGTAACGAAGGAAACTAAGAAACTCTTAAATCGCGCAATAGTAGTTCTCCCGCTGATTAGCGTATATACAACATCCCAACGTCAACCATTGGGCAGTGGCCCGCCAGGCATGATCACCTCGCAGAAGGTCGCGACCGCGGTAAAACTGCTCTCGCCACCGGCCATGGAGTGTACGACGGCCGGTAGCGGAAGATCTCCTCCGATGACTGCAGTGAGGGCCCGACGCTGCGGCGCCCAAGCGGGGCACACCACCAGCATGTGCTGGGCCGAGTCCTCACTGCAGTCACAGTAGTGGGAGGCGGGACTCAATTCCCTCCTGGCGACCGAGTGCAGGTACTTCCCGAAGCCACCGTGCCCGGAAAGCACCTGCGTCAGTTGGAAGGAAAGGGCCCCGTGCTACCGCCCTGCTCACTCGAGGATGACCGACTGGAGCGCCTCCACGGTGGTGAAACCAGCATGTGGAGCCTCCAGCCGTGACGACCACCGAACCGTCGTGGCTCGACGGGCGTCTTCACGCCACTCGCGTACCTTTTCGGGCGGAGGGCGAATGCCACTCTCCGCCCGGAATTAAGCCACCCGTCGATAAACTTCGGCGAGCACTTCCGCCTCCAAATCCCACGGGGTTGTCCCGGCCAAGGCGTACGCCGCTTCGATCGACACCGTGTGGTAACCGCGAATGGCTCTGACCGCCAATACCCTCTGAGGGCGCCGGAGGCGCGCCTTATTCTGAGCAATCAGAGCCGACACCCACACCGGTGCGCCGTACAGCGCCATCGACCGGACAACCCCCGTGAAAAAGCTTCTCGTTGCGACACTGGCTCCACCCAGATTGGGCAAAAGTCGCCCTAGCGCGGAGGCTGTGTCGACCAGCTTGGGAGCAAGCTGCCGGAAGTGCTCGTCGAAGAGCCATCGAGGATCAGGTCCAGATACTTCATTTGGGCCGGAACCGATACCAAGTTGACTACTATGGAGGCGCCGGGGGACGGCCTGCAACGAGGCCCATGAAATAACAGGGCCCCTAGTTATCCGCAAGCCCAGCACCTCGATGCGCCCGACCACCAGAGAGACACCCCTGGTGGCCAGGCTTGCCGCCTCCTGGTTGTTCGCCCCCCGGGCTGTGACCAATGTGTCATTGGCGTAACAGATTACTCCCAGCCCGGAGGGGAGACGCTCTCGAAGGACCCAGTCGTACCCCAGGACCGACCCCTGCGGAACGCTGCACGACATGGGTCGCCATCTCAAGGCGCCTTCTCGGTCCTCGTACACGATGGTACGCTCCTCTAGATAGTCTGCCACCAGCCGCCTCAGGTACTCTGACACCCCGTGGTACTGGAGTGCTTCGCTAATGCAGCTGAATGGCAGACTATTAAAGGCGTTGGCGATGTCCAGAGACACCGCCAACACCACGCCGCCTCCGCTCACCGCCTCTTCGGTCACGGCCCTCAGGCGCATAACGGCATCGACCTCAGAACGCCCTTCTCGGAACCCTAATTGGGCGTCCGACAGGTCAGAGCCCACCTCGCTGAGATACCGGACGATACACGCAGAGAGTACCCTCTCGAACAACTTAGCCGCCTCGTCCAGCAACACGATGGGCCTGTAGGCTGCGACCGAATTGGCAGGCCGTCCCACTTTCTCAATAGGACCAGCTTCCCGCTCTTCTTGTGTTATCGGCCTCCGGTATCCTCACTCACTCGGTGAAACACAACGCCAGTGTGTATATGTGTTTTAATAGAAGGGATAAACCACACCTCAGCTAAATTTCCTAGTACATATCTGCGTTCAATTAGTACCTTAGTGAACCCTAGATCCTTTTTCTTAATCACTTTTTTTCTGTATCTTTAGTAATTGTCCTTCTTACCTATTTTTTATTCTGATAAAATTCAACTGTAACAAGTAATCCTTTTCTTTTTAATACTTATGCTATATATCTAAATTTCAAACGATAGGTCTATAAACATCCTTTTACCAATATATAAAGGAGAATTTTCTATGATGTTCATTTTCTAAGCCGTACCATAAATAATTTTCGGAAAGTCTTTAACATAGTGCAGAGTAATACTAGTGAAATGTAAGCACTCCTTTATGGCCGGCTCTCTGAATGGCTTATTGATGTACCGAGCCCTTAACAATGGCGCAGATGTGGGAGCGAACGGATAGAAAAAGTGCGTTTTCCCCACGCCCTCCGTCTTGGTTATAGTGAGGAAATCATTACTTATGTTTTATGAGCGAAATGTGTGTTAACTGGAATCTGAAAAGGCTGTATAGTTGATATACATCATCATGTTGGAACAACGTTTTAGTTTTTATTATTTTTTGCGGTTGCCGAATGATTAGGTGGTTTGTTTTTCTATAAGTTATAAGTTGTAACTAAAATTTATTTATTTATTTCTTATTTATTATTCATACAATTCAAACATCTTACATGCTAAGCATCTTCTAAAAAAAATATTGTGGGGAGTTATCCGAGGAATTATTCGAAATGATTCCGACTATTTCCGCCATCGTTCTACGCGACATCAGTCTTCCCCGCCGTTGGTTGGCAGTCCACAACTGTGCGCTTTTCCAGAAACTTCCTGCCTATCACAACAAAACTGTGGAAAGAAAGAAAGAAAGATTCACGCGAAAGAACAGCTCATTTACCCCCTATTTAAAAAAAAAGAAGTTGTTTAACGTAGAGATACGCTCTAATATTAATTAAAATAAGCTATGTTTATATTTTAAATATAATTAATTGTCAACAAATTTATAATTTTTTAATGGTTTTTTTTTATTTGAAACTGACAAATTTTAATTAAAAGTCCTATATGGGCACATTACTGTGGAAAGCTTAGAAATCCGCGTCTTTACTAGACTCCTTATTATTTATTTAAGTAGTTGAAAATTCCCTATATTCGTTATTCCTCTTAAATATAACTAAAACTTTAAATCAATTTATATATTGTACACTGTCAATAACTTAAGCGTAATAAAGAGCAACTTTGGCACGTACAGAAAAAAAATCCAAACTGCAACATGTCTGAACTTATAGATTTTTCAAGAAAGTCTGGCGAATGGAAACATGTCAATTATTTCGATGACACTCCACCGCCTCGTCATTAATTCGAGCTCGTTCGTTGCGAAGCGCAGTGAGGTGTAGCGAAGCATAGCAAAGTAAGCGAAGCAGATACTACCACTCAACTCTGTAACAATCCGCTCACCTTTTTAATTCTGCTGGTTTTTTACAGATTTATTATAATTGGTTGCTCTTGTCCGCTGCCTGTCTGAACAATGTCTTAAAGATTTGCTCAAGTTGTTGAAGAAATAATGTTCATTTTATTACTTTATTTACACTATTAAATAAATACACAGGAACTATACAGTAATGGTCATTTGTCTTATAAAGTTTCGACTTAGTCCTGAAATCTAGCGACCAATTAGATTAGTTTTAAATATTGTTTGAGGAACACGTAGCTGAAATTTTCTGGTACATCATTTCGTTCTTGAATTGCTTATCTGTCCTGCTTATTTCATCATTTATTTCCATCGCAATGAACTTCTAACTTCTCTTCTAATTCCTAAAGTAGAGTTTTTGACTAATAGGCTTGCTCCCTCATAACATGAGTGGGATTAAAAATTGCGTCGTCAATATGCAGGCATTCTCTTCCCACATTTGGAAATCAGTAGAAAACTATAGCCTAAACCAATATCAAATGATAAATATGCGATCATAACCCTAAAGCATTGTACGTCGTGTTGTAGGACAATGTAGGGTTAGGCCGGATCTTGATGCACAGCCTCTATTTAGATGAACAGATTAGGTGGCAAGGGTCTTGGGACACCGCCCTTCATATATGTTAGGTTTGTATATCTACTTTGACGATTTAGCTTTGTGCCAACGAATATTTTTTGAAATGATACAAATAAATAAATAAACATTTCAGACAACTAACACACAATGTTGTCTAGTTCCAGCTAAGCAGAGCTTGTGTTGTGAATACTAGACAACTGAATATATATTTACTTATTTTGTAAATACATACATATCTAAATACACATCCACATCGCAGGAGATACTCGAACTCGAACATTTGATCCCTCCCGGGAATGGATCCCGAGACCTTAAGCTCAGCAGTCGCATACGCTACCACAGAGGCAGGTCGAAATAAATAATTTCTGTAGCAATCTGGAGCAAGCAAATACTGTGACTTCGTTATCATGTAATTATATTTACCCGTCACTAGTTGTTGCAACCGCGGGCAACGCCGCGGGGCGAAGAAAGTCTAAAAAAGCAGTAACTTTTCCTTATATCGTCAGCTATGTGCCAGTAAAAATCCCGTCAAAATCGATTTAGCCGTACCAAAGATCACCCGGAACAAACAAACCGACAGACATAACTAGGAAAAATAAATTTTGCTCTATGTACCGTGTATACATACACACATAAAAAGCGGTTATTTTTATATTACAAACATATACTCCACTTTTATGTATTTGTATAGATTAACTTTACTTTATCATAAATTATTTCAGTTTCTAAATTAATCGGTCTCAACATTATATTATATCACTATAAGTAACTGGAGATAAAGCTAACGATCTAAACAAACCACAGAAGTTAATTTAAAGTGACGTTTTCGAAACACTAATAAAATATTTATATTACTTTCTTGAACCACAATTATTACACTCTCTACGAATCAATTTGTGCCCAAAAAAGTAAAACTCAATATCGTGTTATTAAGACATAAATTTAAAAATGAGGCTAATAGAATTATCCCTTTACGGAACAACCTCTCTACAACATCATGAAGCAAGAACGAAACATCTGCTACGCATTTAAGAACAATGTATGGCATCAATAACATACTCACTACAATGTTAGCCCTTTATTCGCCGACACACTCACGAAACTACACCCATCCTACTCACACTGTAACAAAACAGTATTTCTGTACTTTTCTAAGGTTGGGTAGGAGTTTTTCCAAGACGTTAGCCGGGTCCCTGTGAAAATGAGTAGAGTATATTCAGCTTCAAATGGAATCATTTGTTTTGATCTACTTATTAAAGGCAGGGTTTCGGTTGCGAAATATTGCGTGTGCAGTTGACTGCTAAAGATGCGTGGAAGAAATGTGGGTAGTTGTATAAATGGCGCGGGAATTTTACGTGAAGGGCGGTTTTGGAAGGAATGGGTACGAACTTAAAGATGTATATTATGTTACAATGCGAATGTAAAGGAAACAATTTCACTACTTTGTTACACTAGATCAGTTCATAAATAAGGGAATGGAAGTACTTTTACACAGTGATCATTAAAGTGTAAAGCTATTAAATAAGATAGATTATATAGAATAAGGATAAGATTAAGTTGTCTAATAATAAATAAATAAACATTTCGGACATCTTACACACAACCCCATCTAGTCCAAGCTTAGCAGAGCTTGTGTTATGGGTATTAGAAAACTTTGGCGGTGTCTCTGGACATCGCCAACGCCTTTAATAGTCTGCCATTCAGCTGCATCAGGGAAGCACTCCAGTACCATGGGGTGCCAGAGTACCTGAGGCGGCTGGTGGCAGACTATTTGGAGGAGCGTAACGTCGTGTACGAGGATCAAGATGGCACCTTGAGACGGCGACCCATGTCGTGCGGCGTTCCGCAGGGGTCTGTCCTAGGACCACTCCTGTGGAACGTGGGGTACGACTGGGTCCTTCGAGAACGCCTCCCCCGCCTCCCTCTGGGCGTAATCTGTTATGCCGATGACCCGTTGGTCACAGCCCGGGGGGCGAACTTCCAGGAGGCGGCATGCCTGGCAACCAGGGGAGTCTCTCTGGTGGTCGGGCGCATCGAGGCGCTGGGCTTGCGGGTGGCCCTGGACAAGACGGAGGCCCTGTTGTTTCATGGGCCTCGTCACGGGCCGCCCCCCGGCGTCTCCATAGTGGTCAACTCGGTCCTCGTACCGGTTCGGGCCCAGATGAGGTATCTGGGCCTGATCCTCGACGGTAGGTGGCTCTTCGACGAGCACTTCCGACAGCTTGCTCCCAAGCTGGTCGACACTGCCTCCGCCCTAGGGCGACTTTTGCCCAATCTGGGTGGAGCCAGTGTCGCAACGAGAAGCCTCTTCACGGGGGTGGTCCGGTCGATGGCGCTGTACGGCGCACCGGTGTGGGCGTCGGCTCTGACCGCCCAGAATAAGGCGCGCCTCTGGCGCCCTCAGAGGGTATTGGCGGTCAGAGCCATACGCGGATACCGCACGGTGTCGACCGAGGCGGCGTGCGCCTTGGCCGGTACACCCCCGTGGGATTTGGAGGCGGAAGTGCTCGCCGAAGTTTATCGACGGGTGGCTGAATTCCGGGCGGAGAGTGGCGTTCGCCCTCCGCCCGAAGAGGTACGCGAGTGGCGTGAAGCCGCCCGTCGAGCCACTATGGTTCGGTGGTCGTCGCGGCTGGAGGCTCCACGTGCTGGCTTCGCCACCGTGGAGGCGCTCCAGCCCGTCATCCTCGAGTGGGCAGGGCGGCAGCACGGGACCCTTTCCTTCCGACTGACGCAGGTGCTTTCCGGGCACGGTTGCTTCGGGAAGTACCTGCACTCGGTCGCGCGGAGGGAATTGAGTCCCACCTGCCACCACTGCGACTGCAGTGAGGACTCGGCCCAGCACACGCTGGCGATGTGCCCCGCTTGGGCGCCGCAGCGTCGGGCCCTCACTGCAGTCATCGGAGGAGATCTCTCGCTGCTGACCGTCGTACGCTCCATGGCCGGCGGCGAGAGCAGTTTTACCGCGGTCGCGAGGCGGCGGAGAAGGCCCGGGAGGACGACCTCCACTCGGACCCGATCCGCCGCCGGCGAACCGGGTGGCGGAGGCGCGCCTATCAGCGCCTCATGCCGCCTTGAGTGTGGCCGCGGATGGTCGGGACGGGTTTTCCCCTCCATCCGCTTCACAGGCCAGCCGCGAGAGGGCGACGTTACGCGTGTGCCGTACGTCGCCTAAATTGAGAGTCTTACCATCAGACGACGGAGCCCGGTTCAGTGCGGGCAGGCGCCGGGAGGAGTCCGGATGGCGTAAGAAAGCGGTTCCCGGACATCTCCCGTCTCAGGCGCAGAGTGGCACACCGTGTGGTTTTAGTCGGTTCGATTCCGACACACTGCCCTGCCGTAAACCCCGGTGGGGTGAAGGCCCGAGGGGGTTTCCAAATGTAAAAAAAAAATGGGTACTAGACAACTGATGTAAATACATATTTACTTTTTTTGCAAGTACTTACATATTGCATATGGAAAAAAAACATACTACGAAACAAATATTTGCAAAACACACAAATATTTTGTCCAATCCGAGATTCGAATTCGAGATCTCGAGTACAACAGTCAAGAATACTACCACCGAGTCAGTCAGATTACGTTTATTAAGATTATGTAGTTCGAAAAAAATACATAATAATTACGATAATTTGATATTCGCTTAGGTGTGTGTTGTGTAGTTTATATAAATTTACTTAATCTGATATAGACTGATGAGATAAAAATATATTACTTTTGGATTTGGAATCTCTCATTTTTATGTCTTCGTTTGATATGATGGAAATCAGCTGGATCACCTATTTCAGCCAATGTCAAGTATTCCAGTCTTTAAATCTTCGAGTCTTTGAGTCTTCAAGTCTTGTCGTGTTGAAATTAATGATTCCTCATTAAATATAAAAAATGTGCATGAGACGAAACGGTCCCCCATCTTTCGAAAAAACAAAAAACGATCTCCCATTTTTATATGATTGTACATTCTGTTTTCATATTTTCGCACCAATATATTGTAAAATATATTGATAAATACAATGAAACCTCCTCTATTTCTACCAGAGAAAGATCTAGCCGTGCACTTAGTGTCCGTACGAAAAAGGCGATCAAAGCATTAAGGGAAAGAATTCGAAGAAATCCTGTCCATAAGCAAAATATTTTATCTCGGGAGATGAAGTACCTAGAACTATGTCGGGTATTTTAAAAGATGACTTATGACTTGCTATAAAGACACACTGGTCATTTCTTAACTGATAATTTAAAAAATAATAGGTTAATAAAGTCAAAACAACTTCTTAAGCGGTACGCAAAGGGAGGTCGCAGAAAGAAAAATGCTGTTTACGGATGAGATTTTTATTCAATTGAGCAATATTTTAACAAACATAATACCGTGTTTATGCTGAATGCTCGAAAGAAGCTTCGGTGATGGTTTGGTGGGGTGGGTCATACTTTTATGAAAAATATATCAAAATATCGTCACAAGCGTTTACCGTTAATTAAGTTATCATTTTAGAGAAAGTAGTTAAATCTCTTAACGACACCATGTTCAATAACCAAGAATGGATCTTTCAACAGCGCCCAGTCCTGGTTAGAAACGAACGTTCCTGACTTCATCAGAGCTGAGGACTGGCTGTCATCTAGTCCTGATCTTAATCTACTGGATTATGATTTTTGGTTAGTTTAGAGAGTAAGGTTTGCTCTAAATGCCACGATGATTTGGAGTCCCTCATACAATCCATATAAATTTCAGAGAAGAATTTTCCCATAGCAGAGTGCGCGTTGCTATTGATAAATGGCCTCAACTTATTAATGCTCAGCATTTAAAGTTATTTCAAATATGTACATATCTGTATCATAATATATCAAATATAATATACTACTTACACTGTTTTATTTCAATTCTGATTAAGACAATACGGGTGAAATAGAACGCGCAACCCTTTCTGAAAATATATCCTTAACTCCTACGGATTCTGGGGAAAATATTTCAATTCGTTTTTAGTTATTACATTGGTTTATTTTCCGTAGCCGTAGAATTGAGCTAAATTATACCTTTAAATAAATACAAAGTTTCCCTTATCTATTACTGAAAATCATAATTAATAATTGTTTTAATTTATACTAAGAAAACAATCTATTGTAAACTACTTGTTTTGTTGGTCGTTTCGAAACCAATTTTCATAATATAGCCTAATATTTTAATGGTCAATTATTTCAATTTAAATACAGGTCAGTCATCTCAATTTCTAAAACGAAACTTAGGGTTAATTCCCCATGATATGTAATTGTAGGAGAAATAAAAGTGAGACGAACATGATTGTTAAAACTCCCAAACAGGAAAATATATACCTATATTTAAATATGAAATAAAATGTTATATCATAAAACCCAGTCAGGCGCTCATAGCCCAGTTGCACTCGGTGAATAGAAACAATCACCGAGGGTAAGCAACGATGGCGCGGTCAGTACCTGGATGGGTGACCGCTAGTGGCATGTTACCATGAGCGTCTCCGTGATTCGGAGGTCACGTTAAGCAGTCGGTCCCGGTTGTTATCATACGATAATAGTCGTGAAGCTTAGTTGGAGGCCTTCGGGCGGCTTAAAAACATCCAACGGCAAGATTTACGTAGCCACAACGTATTCTTGCCAGTCCCCAATCCGCACTTGCCCAGCGTGGGGATGTATGGCCTTAACCCTCTCCTGAGAGGAGACCCGAGCCCAGCAGTGGGACATTATGGGTTGTTGTTGTATCATAAAACATTTCAGATTGTTTATTAACCAAGAATACCTTTCTAAACATAGATATTCAGCGTTCCAGACGGTACCAAATATTTGATTCATCGGTGCTTAAACAGAACTTAGTCTAGACCTGTCAAGCCGGACCGAGCTGCATACTTAATTAATCCTTACTAGTTATTTGCCCTACTAATTCAAAACCTCAATGTTTGTAGATGCTGGAGCTTTATGAAGTCAAAAGAAACAATTTTCTTAACCAGGATTTTTTTCGGATATCTGACACACAACGCCATTTTGTTTTAAACTAAGCAAAGCTCATTAGCAGCTATATATTGACCAATACTTACCTATATACTACAATAGGCTGATTATGATTATATAGTAGGTTATTGGAGCCTAAACTCTTCCTGATAATGAGAGAGTTCAAAGGGCTCAACCCTCTGGTGTCCTTTGATTTGTAGGTGTACACGTAGTAGCCACTTACTTTCGTCGTGTATCTTACAACTAAATCAGAACAGAATTTATTACGAATCTATATTTTAAAACTAATTTTATTTCTCTCCATTGTGTATTTGTTTACAGGATGTTTTAAAAAGCACTCGAAGCAAACAGTTCCCTGACTCACTCGCAATTTATCACGTGATAATAGTTGTCTAGGTTTTATCTTCTTTCTGTTTACGGCTACCACACAGCACGAAATAAACAGAAATACCAGGCAATAGGTGAATGAAGTTGTTCTTTTTAGTCACATTTATAAATACAATCAGTGTCTCTAATCTAAAAATCTGCTCTAGTGGATGGTAATTTAGTCACGACTACACGGTTGGCCTAGTAGTTGGAGTGGTCGCCACACCGCATATATATATATATATATATATATATATATATATATATATACAATCAGTGTCTCAAATCTTCAAATTTTCAAACAATGTTGGCTTGCTCTAGTGTACGGTAATGACTGCTAGGCCAAAAGTCGTGGATTCGATTCCTCCCAGGTTAAATAAATGTAGGATGGAGAACAGTAATGTTTTCTCCATCTGGTAGAACTAAGAGTTGTATAAGTTTTTCAGGTAAGTGTTGTAATCTTCATGGAAAATTATTAATCTTGTCACCCAGTAACAAATTTAGTATGTATTCTGCACTCTTTTCATGTCAATTGAACTATAGGTACTGAAGATAATGTATGTAGACATTTTAGAATAATGGAATAATTAGGTTATATTATGTTCCAAGCTCTATGCAACTTATATTTCTGCCACTTTTTTGTTGGATGACACTCCTGTTAAACGTCTCCCAGTTTTCCAGGAACTGTATCTGGAACAGCTGATTAACTGCATAAAGCTCGAGCTATACGCTGTATTATTTAAACTGGAGCATCCCCCCACCCCCTCTTCTTCCGTCCACACCAGAAGCCTGTCAGGGTTCATTAATTAAAGGATTACAAATTACTTTGCTATTCGTGTTTTTCAATGTAAGTAAGCTACAAATATTTTTGGGTCCATTTTGTATATATAACAAAGTGAGTTGACTTGTAATAAAATTGTATGGTTCAAAGGGTAATGGTAAGTGGCTACCTCCACTCGTGGACACCAGCAACTCCAAGGTCACAAGTGAGTTAAATGTATTTCCCTGCCAAAATGGCTAATTTGCCTGATGGAAAGCATAAGCAGAATCCAAGATGGTCACCATACTCATTGTGAATGCAGACAATGCAACAATGAACTGCAATAGGCTGATGATGATAAGAAAAATAGTTACATCAAACTCCATTTCTTCATATAAAGATTTCTTCTCGCATGACTTGCAAACAAGCGAGACAGAGACTTGTCTTTCGTGCATGATAGCACAGAGGGGTTCCACATACTAAAACTGTTCATTCATCCATGACTTATCTAGACTACGATTGCTTAAATTTGCTATGTGTTAACTCAATAATCGATGAGAAACGAGCACCGCTGTTTCTTATGTTTTTCAAGGTAATAAGGTGGCAAATCACTAACATTAAACAATCCTTTAAATAAAACTGCAAACGTCATTTTGCTGTAGGTCCCGACTTCAATACATGTTTTTTCCCCTATTGAAGTCATAAAAGTGGCAGTTGAATTTAAATCGAACTTTTATTGCCTATAGAAGTTTAAGCACCGACTCCAATTTAGTTAAGATTTAAATTAAACTATAAAAAATATTAGTACCTGTCTCTTGAAGAGCGATTCTATTTAATGACATTTCATTGATGGGTATCGGGTTGATAGAGAAAGCATGAACGGTAGGTAGGCGTAAAACGGAACGCGAGCGTTAGTGACACAACAACTTGCATTTTCTAGTTCGTTCAGCCAAACCAGCAGACCTACGCAACTTCATTTACGTCTCTTATCAATTGTGTTCGACTCCTTTTCATCTAAGCGTGATGTTAACTATCCTATCTTACGTCACGTCCACAAAACACACATTTAAAAGAAAATTTAAGAATCGGTTATACAATTTCCGGATTAATCGTGAGCAACAACAAGAGACGAGAATATATAATGACTGGCTGACCCAGGCAGCTTCGTCTGTATCTAAGATTGATCCTTGTTCAACCAACCAACCAACTAATAAATTTATCATCTTTATTATATTAACTAGCAAACCGCCCCGGCTTTGCACAGGTTCATTACCGAAAATATTATCTTATTTTCTCTTATTTTTTCCGACGTCTTCAACAACCATCATTATATTTTAGCCAATATACTCAAAAATTTAACAAATTATATACGAAAACCTTCTTCGAGAATCACTCTATCCATTTTACCGTAAGAGAGCCACGCTTCAGCACAAATGGGCCAGCTTGACCGAATTGTTACCACAGCCTCACAGAAAACAGGTGTGAAAAAGCGCTTGCGCTATGTTTCACTGAGTGAGTGAGGATACCGGAGGCCCATTGCCCAACCCCTCCTCTATCCTCTCCCCATTTAGTTCCAAATAATCTAAATTAAATATCAATAAGAAAATTTTTGTAATATAAGAAACTAAAATTAAAAAAAAACCCTACCTGAGCACTTAATCTATTAATCATACGCCAAAAATGCCTGACATCAATTTGGAAAAAAGCTGATAATCTTACCGAACCGATAATTACCAAACACAGCTGAGAACCATCACAAGGAAACTAACTGGTTTCCAACTGAAAAAACCCGCATCGAAATCATCCGTTTGAGAGCTACGATGCCACAGACACGCACACATCGACGTCAAACTTTTAACACCCGCTCTTTTTGTGTCGGGGGTTAAAAATAAAACCCGAATACGTAAAACTTTTGATATAATTTATACTTTGATATATGATCTATGTCACCCAGGCCTTTATTACGAATCTTTTGACGCATCATTCATTAAAATCGGTTCAGTAGTTTAGGCGGTACGGTCGAACATACATATATAGGCTGCCAAAACTATAAGCTATTCTACCCCTCCTTTTCACTTCGCCGCAGCTACATATAAACATAAATAGACTTGAAACTATTAGGTAGCCTACCCTTCAATTTAGTTTCCCAGTAGTGGATATGAATCATGTTTCTAGACAAAAACCTGATTGCCTTTTCATTTGTTTAGTAACAACGAAAAAAAATTTATACCCATTGTTTCCGTTCCCGCCATTCCCACCACTCAGTTTTCTAATTCCCGAAATGTATAGAAATTCTCACAAACATTTGGTATTGCTCGAGATAGGGATCTTCCCGCGGGAATATGAGATATTGATTGAAGTTTTCCCACTGTTTTCAATACTTTATTATTTGCCCCTGTAGGCTGTGTAGCTATTGTCTTTGCGAAGATTGAGCCGCAATGATAAAGGTTTTTGTTTTTCTCTTCCACGATATATGTTCAATGTATTCAGCGTTTTAAATATAAGTCTAAATAAAATTAGGAAACGGCGTGAGTTTAATATATGATTTCGTGTTTTATTTTTGTTGAAAAGTATACCTACCATATTAGGTATTATACCATCTTTTTTTTATGTAATAGGGGTGCAAACGAGCATATATATAGCAACACCAGAGCCGTCACAAGTGCGACGCCGGTCTTTGGGTGACGTCGCATTAGTGACGGCCATTGCATCTAGATCTTAAAAGTCTCTTTATTATGATTAAGTTAGTAATAACCACGGCCTATTGTCGCCTGAAACTTAAAAGTCAAATGTATTATCTCTCTTTCAGACATCCAGCCTCCAGTCTCTTCCAGAATCTTTACTCAGATAACTCAGAAAATTTTCACGAAAATGAATATGCGGTATGAAGTTCGCCGGGTCAGCCAGCTTATAATACTACCATGGATATTGAACCTGCACGGCTGGTGACTGCACAGCCAGTCATAGACTTCACAGTACAGTCAGCCTAGTTGTTTCAGCGGTTATCACGCCGCTCTCTACAGCGCCAAGTGTTGTGAGTTCAAATCCCTCGTAGGACAACATTTTGATCCACTAATTGTTATTCCGTGATAGGAACTTTCACTGTATAATACAACATTCCGTGACTTATCATCCCCAATTACTTAATCACCACCTTTATGACATTCGAGTGGTGATGGCACATTGGTAGAATACCATTCCTCGGGGCTCGCAGGTACTGTAATAACAATTAGCGAGTTAGGGTTGTGCGCTAATTTCGCGGTCTAATGGCCCACATACCGGAATACAGGGACGAAGTATGATGAGAATGAATAATAATTATTATTTGGTATAATTACGTGATAAATATTTGTTGGGATAACAATCTTTGATGTTATCGTTCGTATCCGCAAAGAGACGAATTAATTTCCTACGAATAAGAGTTAAATGTAGTTAAGCTGTCGTTTCTCTTGCTAGAGCTGCTTATAAGCTAAATAATAGCAGGTGAGCGATTATGTTCGAGTAGGGTATTCGGAAAGTTTAAACCTTTAATCAGCTGATTGCAAGTCAGATGACTAGACTTAACATTGCCTAAGCTTTTGGAGCTGGATTAGCATATTTTACATTTTCTAGCACAGTTAAAACTACAGATACAGATTTCTTCTAAAACAATCAAGCTAGTCTCAATGCCTTAATAAATTGAGAAAAAAACAATCAATAAACCTAAAAGATGTGTTAAAGACTTAATAAATATCAAGACTGTTGCGTGACTATCCTCATTTCGTGAATTTCTTACAAGTTAATATTGAAATAGTTTAACTTCAGATAGGCAGTTTATGAACTGCTGCGTAGAGTTGAAAGTTTTCGGTACACGAGCCTATCTTATAGGTTTCAGAACTTGAAAGGCTTAATGTCATTTTTGTTATTGAAAGTAACATTATCAATGATAGTCACTTAACTCGTATTTAACAGTAACGTCAAATAATATAAACATTCTGGCATTAGCGTTATTTTACGTCTTAACTTATATTTAACAGTGACGTCAAATAATATAAACATTCTGGCATTAGCGTTATTGTACGTCTTAACTTTTATTTAACAGTGACGTCAAATAATATAAACATTCTGGCATTAGCGTTATTTTACGTCTTAACTTATATTTTACAGTGACGTCAAATAATATAAACATTCTGGCATCAGCGTTATTTTTCATATCTATGCTATACACTAAATAAATATATACTCTGTTAAAATACTCGAAGAAAATAGAACGCAATTATAATGGTGCCAATAGTTCCAACTTTCTAACCGTTACCCACTCAAATAAAGATTATTTTAATATTTTAAAGATTAGACTGTCTCTCCAGTCTATAGAAGACTTTTTTTTATTTCGGTACATAACGTGCATTAGAAAAAATCCTATGATCACAAATATAAAAATATAACAAAGAAAATACTATGAAGTAAATCTTCTTTTAGATGAATGTCATCTTGCATTAACATTTTTATGCGTATGAAATCAGACAAACGTCAGCATTCTATTTAAATCGCAAACCAAGTATTTAGCATTTCTTACCAGAAATTTCGTTTACGAATAAATTATATCGTCACGTCTTCCTTATGAAGTTACAAATTTTACTAAAAGTACGTTTCGTTGTATACCTTGCATGCCTAATCTTCCATCAAACATATTTAGGCAATAACAAATCGCAAATTCACAACAGCAGACGTTCAAACCTCATTCACACTCACTCCCCTATCGGTATTGGAAGCGGGCCGTGAGTCGTCAGTTTCGCAAAACCGAATCAACACATTACAGAGTGAATGCCGAATGGTTGACCTATTTAGATGTTTGCATATCCATGGCTAGTGGCTCGTAGAGGAAATGTTTCCGAACGTAATCGACCGTCGGTATCAAGAGATTGCAATTGATTTAATTATTTTTCAAGTTGTGACTTTAACACTGTAATTCATATTTAGTTTGGTAATTGTAATGTTGAAACGATTTGCGATTACCTTGTTGAGAGAAATAAATTAGTTAATACAGAGAAAATTCAAAGTACATACCTTTATGTTTTTTTGTATCCGAGATGACGAAGTTCCGAATTCCGATTGCGACTGAATTCGGTTCAGTGCAAGGTGTAATAATAAATATATTTCGGACATTTCACACACAACGCCATTCAGCTTCCATATAAGCAGTTTGTATTATGATAGCTAGGTGACTTATAGAAAACTGATAAACTTATTTTTCTAATGCTCACATATAGATATAAAATACTCAAACTCCGAAACAAATATTTCCATATCATACAAACAATTGATCTGACCCGGGAATTGAGCCCGAGATCTCAAGCGTGGTAGTCGTACACGCTAACACTACGCCACGAGGCAGTAGTATTTTCACATATTTATAGTTTTTACAATTTAAAACGCGTTTATAGTCATTCCCCTGCTCTCAACGTTGGTTATCGTGTGATATAATATAGGCTATAACCTTCCTCAATAACACAGTATTGTTCTGCAACGTTCTTCACGCCCTTCAAGAAAGAAAAACTTCGTCCATTTAAATCCATATATTAGTATATTAGTGGCCTTTGTATTTAACATTTCAATAAAGAATGACTATTCAAATTAAAGAAAAAATAGCTCATTTTAGAGACTACGCATCAATCTTTCAAACAAACCGAATAAAAGTTGTGTCACTAAAAAGTGATAAATGACGAGTGACTCTCAGAAAAAATAATGTTTTATCTCAGACAACAGTTTTTTGTGCTGAGTGAAAGATATTTTTTACATCAATTCATATCTAAAGCTGTGTAATAACTTTAAGAGAATCATTGTGATAAAGCGCTACGTAAAATAAATTAAATTGAAGTGGAATAAAGATAGGTTTTATTGAAGCTAAGCTTATAACTCCTACGTGGTAGAACAATTCTTTTACTGATGGAGCTTGAAGAATGTTTCTTGTGTTCAAAATGTGAAAGCTATGCTAATGTATCAAGAGCTTACTTGAACTTTTTATAAGAATAACACTATTTTAATACATTTATGGCCAATACTTTAGAAAAATTTACAAGTGTTTTCTTCCTTTAGAAATGAAAATAAATAATTTGGTGAAATAACTGTAAAAAATTGTGTACTCGGCCTTTTATTTAAGATTTTGTTTTCTCCCACTGCTGGGTAAAGGCCTCTCCTGTAACAAGCCACTTCTCTCTATCCAAGACTAGTTCCAGCCAGTCTAAGCGATAGGCGTCAAGATCATCGCACCATCTTTTTTGGGGTCTATCTCGTAGCTACAATGATAGCAGTCGGCTTTGTAGTAAAAAAATAACTAACGATGATATTATTAAAAATGCAAACTGAGTATAATTAAATAAATAAATATTCCGAACATCTAGCACACAACGCCATCTAGTCCCAAACTAAGCAGAGCTTTTTTAATGGGTACTAGGCAACTGATATAAAAAAATCAAATATGCTTGTTTTCGTAAATACATACATATCATACATAGAAAACACCCAACCTCTGACGCGGGAATCGAACCCGAAACCTCAAGCACAGCAATCGCATATGCTAGCACTTCGCTACCGAGTCAGTCAAAATAAATTATCAATAAAATAAAATAATAAATTATCAATTAAACGTTATAAATCTTCTTATATTTTTTTAGTATTTTATATCGCCCAAATTTGGCCCTGCTAATCATCGGTGCTTAAGGATGCCACCTACATACGTTTAATTAATTTCAAAACATGTAAAATGTAAAGCTCTAAACATATTAATAAACGTGGACTGTTGCTTTTTTAAATATTTTATTTGCATAAAGAAACAAAGCCGATTTAATATTTGTGTGAAATTAAATTTTACTTTTAAGAATGAAATATTTAAGGAACAATCTAAGTTCTTTCTCCAATATGTTCTTTATACAGAAATGTCTAAATTTCTAAAATTATGAGTAGTGCTTTCCTTGTACTCAGAGTAAATTTTCATACAAATCAAGAGAGCAGCAAACGTAGTGGAGGACGTCCACAGGCCAGGTGGAGTGATGATTTGCGCAAGACGGCAGGAGCTGGATGCAAGAAGCCATGTATCGAACTAAATAGCGTGAAATTGGAGAGGCCTATGTCTAGCAGTGGACTGCGATAGGCTGATGATGATGATGAAAGTAACCAAAACAATAGCAGCATTCGTGCAGTCATGTTTCGTTGGTGAGAGCGAGACCGGAGGTTCAATAATGCAGAAGCATTTTAATAGGCCGCCATAGTGTGGGTCACCATGCTGCATTGTTATATTGTCTGCTTTCGCAATGAGTATGGTGACTACCACTACTCTTTGATTCTCCTCATAATTTGAATGCTACAGAGTAGTCACTAATGATTGACAGACTGATTTATAAATATATTCTGAAATAGAAGTCAGGGTCAATAACCACTAGAGCGACAGGTCCGTCAAATATATCTATTACATAGGTAAGACACTTTTGGTTGGTACGTTTGCAAACAATTCTTAAGTTTGATATTCTTAAGAATCTTTTACAAAAAAAGTAAGCTGCTTATACACATTCTACATTCTATAAATATATATGTACATGACGTCACGCCTATTTCCAAGAGGGGTAGACAGAGAATATTGCGAAATTGTTAAAAAAAGTATTTTCTTGATGGAAATCACTTTTAAACCATTAAGAACTCTCATTAACCCCTTCTAACCACGCTTGCCTGTATTAAGAGTAGATTAACGTCGATAGTGAACTAAATGGGGTTCGAACATGCAATCTTTTGATTACAAGTCCAACGCCTCAGCCATTATGTTGCAGCCGCGACACTTTAATTGAAGTATAAAAAAAATATCGAAGTAATGTAACATATTAAGAACCTATTTCGATACTTTTAAGTTAAAAAAACATATGTATGTTAATGGTAGACCGTGAATTTCTTTTGTGAAACACGGGGTAAACTATTAACGAGTCGCATCGCCTGATCGTAAGCGAAACCCGCAAGACCAGAGGCGGCACAAGTGCGTTGCCGGCCTTTGGGGCTTGGGAAGGGATAATTGGGGTGGGGTATGGATCTTCGGCATCTTTACTCGTATGACGAAACACAGCGCAGGCGCTGTTTCACATCGGTTTTTTGTGTCGTCATGATATCACTCCGGTCGAGCCATGTCCGGTCGAGTCATGCAATGCAATCAGCCCATTCATGCTGATTGCATTGCATGACTCTCCAACGGCGAAGCTATATATTTTTTCTGAGATATAGAGTTTCTGAAGTTAGGATAAGTAGAGATAGGGCATGAAGATTCAAAAGCTTGGCTCTACATGAGATCCTTGATAATACAGAACATCTGTTGTTGTGTTTGTGTCGATCTAGGATTTTTATCTGTAGCTTCAACTTAAAGTTCATAAATGTCACATAGTATCTTTATTGAATAAATGATTTTGAATTTGGATTTGAATTTGATCTGGTATCTTTTTCACAGGGTAAGCTATATGCAGTCGTCTTGGCAAGATTTTACAATGAAATGTTTTTGGTGGGATTAGGTAATTCTATGCCAATATATATATATATATATATATGTATAGACATAGTGTACTGTTAATAACTTAAAAAGGTAAAAGACGATAATTGAACATTTTCCGACGAACCCAACGCCGCGGGAATAAAATATATTACCTCAGCTTCTAGTATCTAACAAATGGGTTGACTCCGTTCACCGCGATACTCAATTTATAGAGCAAGCGAAGCAATTTCCTACTACAGAATGTATAATACTCTTGTTGAAATTTGTGTATCTAAGCTGTAACTAAGTATATTTATATACACTATCACGCCTTATTCCCTAACAGAGTAGAAAGAGGCGGAGTAAAGCATTACTTTCACAATTCTTCTCACTACATTTTCTATCAACTCACATAACTTTCCTATCGCATTAGTCCTCCTAGCATCCATTAATCTTACATTAAACATACTCTTCTACTAACTATTCCTTCAAATTGTATCTGATACACCCAACTCTAGACGCTAACTTTGACAAAAGAGTGCAGACCCCTATTCCGCAAGTATTTCTTCTGGACTCTTATTTCAATTTCTTTCTTAAGCTTTCTGTCTCTGGAAAAAATCTTTTCCACTTGATATTATGATGTTAATCATATTTGACATGACGAAAAAACATAAAAAGAAACTGTCAATTAATTATACTATATAATACCCGCTGAGTATCCTTAATTAAAAAGACAACTCGTCATATACTATCGTATATGTATGTGTACGTATACTCCTGCATATGTAGTGCAAGGGCTTGGTGCCATAAATTAAAGTAAACAAGACATAAAAACACATGATCACTTTTATTATTTGAGGGGCGCAAGGTACGATGACCTCATGTCAAAAGTATGAACTAGTGGAATGAGGGATACTTAGTTTAAGGGTCTTATGTCAAATATGGGAAATATTTGTCAATTTGACGAAATCCAGGGTATACATATTGGTTTTATTCCACTGTTACTCTACCACACTACGTTATACTGCTATTTTTGCTGATTTCAACGACCGTTGTGGAATCCACAAATGGAAAAGATAATCTTCATACTTCAGAAAAGGAAATAAACTTCAAGTATACCTTTTTCAACTCTTTTGAACATCGCATCGCAATCAGTCAACTAGTTACATCGCCTTGAAAACATATACGTATAGAGGGAGAGCCACTCTTCGGCATGAATGGACGGGCTCGACCGGAGTTATACCACGGTCTCACAGAAAACCGGTGTGAAACAGTGCTGGCGTTATGTTTCACCGAGCGAATGAGGATACCGGAGGCCCATCGCACTTGTGACGCCTCTGGTATTGCGGGTGCCCGGAAAGGGCCATGACCACTTTGACGCCTTTGTCAAGTAATATAATTAATGAT
Source organism: Hyphantria cunea (assembly GCA_003709505.1). Taxonomy (NCBI): domain Eukaryota; kingdom Metazoa; phylum Arthropoda; class Insecta; order Lepidoptera; family Erebidae; genus Hyphantria; species Hyphantria cunea. The sequence goes on along the minus strand of PKRV01000185.1, from coordinate 200,112 downwards.
TTTTTTCTAAATAACACCTTAGGATGGTTTACTAAAGTTCATATTGACGAGTTCATATAGTAATACTGAAGGTCTATCTGCAATCAGTCATGAGCCAAAATGTACCCTACTAACTATTTTCTCTGCATCACCCACGGATTGACTGGTAGAGAAGGCCTTAGGCATTAAGTTCGCCAATGAACCTAAAGTGCAGTAAAGGTATAGTATATCAATAATGAATAAATGAATACCCCTTTGCCACAGATACATAAAACTTAATCGCTCCTAGTGGCGTGACTGTAGTTATTTCTGTTAGTGGGTGTCGTGCATTGTAATGATATCGAAGACTTACAAGTGTAAATAAGGTTAATCCCTACTTTATACAGTTAATACAGGATTAGTTTCGTTGTAAAGATGTTTTGATAGTGTAGCTGTGAACTGAAACAATCCATACTTATGCCTCGGTGGGGCAGTGGTTGCGTTTGCGAATGCCATGCTTGAGGTTTCGAGTTCGATTTTCGGGTATGATGAAATGTTTATATTATTTGCAAATATTTGTTGGTGAGTTGGGGCGGTTTGCCTAAATAATGAGTATATATTTATCAAAAAAAAAGAAGTAAATCGGTCGTTCATTCGCAATTTTTTCAATGTTATTTACTTATTGTTTAATTAAGTTTTGGTTCACTCAAAATAAAGTAGTCAATTTATATTGTAATACTTGAATAACTTTATAAATAACACATTTATTTATATATATCTTCTTGTTAACATTAGATGTAAGTACATATTTGTTTTCTATAATTAAATAAATAAATATAAATGTACTAATGAAATTCAATTTCAGCATTCGTTATAATCGAATCGAATTATAACGGATATTGAAGTTAAATATGACATCAGCATAAAAGTTATTTCAGAAGGTCATTTCCTAAAATTTCACCTGGTTTAGTCAAGGCTATTTATGTAATAAAATAGGTCAAACTTAAATTGGAAAATTTGCAAGTTTAAATAATACCATTACTGTTTTCATAAGTGTTTTGTATTATTTCCGTAACGCAAGGATTACTACAAATCATATATTTATTTATTTATTTATAACTTTATACACTTTCATACGTCTGCGGACTTAACGCCCAGGGCATTCTCTGCCAGTCAACCTTAGGGTTGTGTAGAAATCTTGTAAGATAGGCGCGCAAAGATTTCCTACTTAAGTATTTCAAAATATACATTACACAGCATTACATATATAGATATATATGCATATTACATATATACATAAACATTATAAATATATATCCTATAACAATATTACATATACATGCAAACATATTTACATTACATTAGTACACTGTGGATGAGAAAGTGTTGGAGTAATATCGTTATGATTACTGCAATGCCAGTGAGAAGAAGGTCGTGTACTTTCTTTTTAAATATGAGATGATAAGTATATATTCTCTTCAAAGTCTTTGTAATTCTCAGATTCCCTCAACTATACTATTGTATTGCACATATAAACCTTTTGTCATTCTATCTATTGCTGAAAATTGCATTAAATCCATTGAGTATTTTAAAATGTCTAAGAACAGACAGCGGAAGGGCCTTTTCTATGTGTGTTGAAATATGACACATTTATTTAGGAAGGGCGAAGATGGGCATATTCGGACCTAATTTAGTATAGTGATTTTATATTCAAAATTTAATTGTGTACGAGTTATTTGAGATTTTATAACTCTAATTAAATGAATGCTTAATTTAAAATACATCCTTGTGGTACTTTTTAACATGGAAGAGCCACACCGTTAAAGTTTCACTGAAGCAATGTATGAGATAATTGTTTCCCTATAAAATATCTGGAAAAAGTCCACGAGAGCAAAGTAATATGTATATCTTTTGAGGTTGGCTAACTATAACCGTTTTTATGGTATCTAACCAAATTTGTTCACTCTAGGGGCAATAGGAAAGGCATACGAGGTTGCGGTGTCAGCTAGTATACTATTAAAATAGACACGGGAACCCGGACTATAACAAATAACTATTTGTTCTATTTTACCGGGCAATTTCCGCACTTAGCCTCTTGATTGGGCCGTTGTACATTAATTTGTCATCTTCCTTTTTTTTACGTGTGGACCTCGGGCCTTCACCCCACCGGGGTTTGCAGCGGGGCGGTGTGTCGGAATCGCACGAACTAAAACCACACGGTGTGCCACTCTGCGCCTGAGACGGGAGGGATCCGGGAACCGCTTTCTTACGCCATCCGGACCCACTCCAACCATCCTAGATCATTCCAGAAGCTCAGCAGCCTTTTCAGGTCACTACATGCTTCCGGGAATGATGTTGATTAGAGGATGTCCGCCCGTTGATCCGCCACCCTTCTACATTCTGTGAGAACGAGCTGCGGTGTTTTTTCTGGCTCCATGCATCCCCTGCACAGAGGGAACAAATAAGTATTAACAAGATAACTGCTAATTGACATAATTTTATAGGCCATTAAAAGTTTAATATAAAACGGTACTCCTTGTTAACAAAGTATAAACATAAATTTTACGACAGTATTATTATACCAGTGTTTCATTGCACTTAATGCACATTACAGCGAATTACTCGGCGTTACGATGCATTTAATTATATATTTTATACTTTTATAGCTTTTTATAAGGAAGCCGCTTGTTTATTAATTAGTTAAAATAATAATTAAGGTGAAAACTGACAATTAAAAGTAGCATTTTACAAGCATTTCAAGAAAACGCTGATCAGTTTCAATGTAACAAGACACGAGAATAATAGAACCTAAGCTTTGGAAACTAGTTTCGTTATCAAATTTTTTATTAATCCACTGCTGGACATAGTCCTCTCTTTGGAAAGGTGACTTTGACTTTGAAAGTTTTTTAAATGAACGTATGTATGCCATTGCTTTCATTGTGATGTTTTGAGTTTTTTACGACTACGAACGTGAATCAAACCAAAGTATTTTCATCCCCATTCTAACATAAATAAACCGTATATTACAAGGGGACAATTCTTCTTTTAAAACCTAACAAATAACTTTCCCGTAGTAAATAAAGAATACAAAATCCCCACTTAGCCCTGATTAAGTCTACACGAGAGTTTCTAAAGCTGGACCTAAATATTTATAGTTGTTATACATCATAGGTCATATAAGACCCACGAACCAATGAAGTCGGCTATTTAAAGCTAACAAAAAGAGTTAAACGTAACGATACGGGGCCGTGTGTGCGTGACGGGTCCATTTTATTACACAGTCAAATTTGTTACACAGTTCCAGATAAGATAGTTTGAAACTCTTTTGAAAAAATCAATAAACTTAAATGATACACATGTGAACCTGGTGAAACTCCTATATCAGTAGAGCTAAAAACTATTTAATTCTATCATTCATACCAGCGCTATACCGGAGGCATTGGAGGAGTGGAAACCGCGAGTAAGCAAACGTAGTGTAGGGCACCCTACGGCACGATGGACTCACGATTTGAAGAAATTTGACGAGTTGGATAGAGCGGACTGCCCAAGACCGGGATAGTTTCCGCTCCTTGCCCTACCTTTGTTCATCAGTGCATGGCTGCAGTTGCAGTTGGTTGATATAACCTAGTAAAACATAATACGTAAAACATTTACGAAATAAGTAAGCGAATTAAAGAAGAAGAAAATAATTATTTCTTCTTAAAACTAATTAATTCTCGGACGCGTGCACAAGCATGCGCAGATCTCCGTACTTATTCCTATATTGCGCATAAAAATAAATTTAATACACACTCATGCAGTGAGTGTACTAACAAAATCAGCAACAAATTTTATCTAGTCTAAAAATCTCATAGTTAATGTCTCCTAAAATGTTGGTTCTCTCAGTGCCTAGTAACATTAATAATAAATAATAACTTAATAAATAATCTGACACACAACGCCATCTAGTACCAAGCTAAGCAGACCTTGTGTTGCGGGTACTGGACAACTGACGTAAATACATATATACTTTTGTTTTTTTATAAATACGTATTATTATATACATAGAAAACACCCAAACTCCAAAACAAATATTTGCAGATCATACAAACATTTAGTTCGACCCGGGAATCAAACCCGAAACCTCAAGCACGGCAGTCCTATACGCTTCCACTGCACCACAGAGGTAGTTTTACGTGTATGTCTGGAATAAGCAGACATTATGCCTGGACTAGAAACTACAGTTTCTGCATAGCCTTCAATGTGTAACAAGGTTAATAGTAGGAGCCCGTGAACACACGTGGGCACAATATTTACTTCGTGGACACAATTCGCATATTTTGGGTCTCATTATCTCGCTTAATACAGCTGTAGCTTTTGGTGTCGAGAGAGCGTACATTTACAGTTGAAATTTACTATCGGTTACTAAATATTGTTAAAACGTAAGGTAGGGAAGAAATGAAGTACATATTAAATTGGATTCATTAAAAAAAAATTAGTCATATTTCACAGTTCAGGACATCTTATTTATTTTTCACTGGTTATTTCAGAAAAACTAGTGTACTAGATAATAAAATAGGTTTACGATAATTTTCTTTTAAAAATAACTGAACTAAAAATGTGTCTTAAATGTATATTTAAGAAAAGAGCGTACTCCTTCTTGAAAGGCCGGCAACGCACTTGTGACGCCTCTGGTGTTGCGGGTATCCGTGGTCGGCGATAATCGCTTACCATCAGGCGATACATTAGCTCGTTTGCCACTTATATCATAAAAAGATCTTAAATGAACTATTTGAGAAATTTTATTTTAGATAAAAAATATAAAATATATCTCACACTACACTGTTATTTCTAGATGAAGTTTTATATATTTTTTTGCTCGTGTCCGCAGCTCGGACCGCCTATATATCGTTTGTCGCGATGAAAAGTAACCTTTGTCTTTCTCCAAGATCCATTCTATTTCTGTAACGAAATTGACCCAAATCATTACTTAGGCTTAGCCGTAAAACCGTAACAGATATAGATACAAATATCAAATTTATACTTCAAATTTTGAACTAGTATGGATACGAGTATAAATGATTTAACAATTATCGTCAGCATAGTCGCTTTCAGAAAATAGTGACACATCAACCAAAATCTTAACCAATCCGATAAGCTTTTCGAAATCTTATGTGGCTGTGCGTTGTCTGTAAGTCTCCACCACGAAGGACATGGTGCGAAAAGCATTGCCCGCTTAAAACAAAGTCGGCGTCATTATTTTCTTAACGCGAATGGACTACAGTATACCATATATATCTATGCCTTTAAGCTAGAAATTACACATCAAAGTTCGTCCTAACAAAATACGTAGTTTTTTTTTCAATTCTATATGACCTAACAAAACAGCCTACCCTTTCAAGGTTTGTATTTCATTTTTCTGTGGCACATGGGACCTATATTTCTAATATATTAAACAATATTGTGTGTTGGCGTGCCAAAGTAATTTTATTATTATATTGAACACCTGTCAAGTTTCACTTAGCTCTCGCGGCTCAAATGATATTTGATGTTTTTATCATTACCTTATGTAAAAGCAATAGGCTATTGAACAGGTTCAAGTTTGGAAGTTTTTAAGCATCAAAATATATCACAATGATGTTCAAACTATTTGTGTGTATGTATCATCATTTCTATCATTCCTTTCTGAACAAAAGTTTCATTTAAGCTAACTAGTTAAACGTAAGTACAAATTAAATAACATCTCCTTAAATTGACTTCGACCGATCCTTTGATCTCCACCAGGAACTATTATTAGAGTAATTAGTATATAGGCTCTCACATATGGTGCAAAACGTATCCCTATTTCTAAAGTCCTGACGAATTAGGTATATACTTATAATCACAACTGCAAGGCACTGCTAGTTGATCTTTAAAAATTAGCTCAATGGTATCTAACACACAACGCCATCTAGTCCCGTACGTAGTAAAACTTGTACAGTGGTTACTAGACAACTCATATAAATACATTTATACTTTTATTGTAAATATACATATTATACATAGAAAACATCGAAATTTCGAAACAAATATTTGCAGATCTTACAAACATTTGAGTCCGGCCTCAAGCACAACAGTCTCATACATACAATGCCCTTTCGAGGCAGTCTTTTATTGATTCGCCGAGGATAAGTATTGAATTTTTTCGTGATTTACGAATTAATAAAGTAAAAACGTCTGTATTTACTACAGGTATGAAGTAAAATACAGATCGGCGGACTAGACTCCGACTAATTTTGACTAATTTTGAAATACTGTTTTATGATGTTCGGAAATATCTCTTATTGTCAATGTTATAAGGTTCTAGATGAAAAATAAGGGTTTCAAATTCTAAGTTTTAAATGACGTCAAGATTTGTCAATTAGCGTCAATTATAGCACTTAAAAACAGTAAAGTGATCGTCGATTATATCCAAACATAATAACGCTTACAGAAAAGTGGCGTAACTCGCTTTGATTGGTGTTCAACTTAATATGGCGGATTGCTATATTTTCTAGTTTCATTTTTGTTAATTAACTATTAATCTCGCTCTTAATATGAAAATAAATACTAATGATTTTATTTTATGAACCCCATTTCATCAGATAAATACATAAGTTTAGTGGTTCTTGGTCAAATTGACATGAATATCTTGATCATAGGTCACTGTCATCATCAAAAGATATTATAGGTAGACCCATTAATAAGTTGGTTTCTGTTGTTATAATTATTTTTTATAAAAATTAAAAGTTTAAAAAATAGTCAGCATCAGCAGGCCGTTACAGTCTTATGCTGGACATACACATCTCTCAAGAAACACTACAAAGGCCAAAGATAGTTGATCGTTTAAAGGTAGAATAGTGTTAAACTTTATAAAGCATTTTGATATATCATATCATTAAGCACGGCACTGGCCATAGATTTCCCAAAATAAATGAAAAGCCACGTAGGAGATTATAAACGATACTTATTTTTGTCGAACTTTACAGCTAGAAGGCGTCATTTCGCCAAGGCGGCATTTCTTAAAACTCACTTTCAGAAGAATACCGAAATAATCCACAGAGGTGTATTCTATTAAAGTTCGTGAATATAGATTAAATAAAACAATGCTAGCACCGTGATATGTGTGGGTTGGCCTTTTGAAGAAATGGTCGTAGTTTAGGGTCGGCTTATCCATACAGACGGTATACGAGCTTCACCCATAATGTTACCTAATCCGTATATTAACGCTAATCCTAAATACACGTAGTCTAAAACATACATACTCTAAAATATACAAGGGAGAGGCACACTTCGGCTCGATCGGAGTGATACCACGGCGTTACAGAAAGACCGAATGAGTGAGATTACCGAAGGCATATCCTCCAAAGGCCGGCAACACACTTGTGACTCCAGAGGCGTTGTTGTGTTGGTGTCATAGGAGGCGATAATCGCTTACCATCAGGAGACACGTCTGCTCGTTTGCCACCTATTCCATAAAAAAAACTAACATCAGGTGGTACTCCTTACCTTTCAAACATATTACAACATTAGTTCCTGACTTGTCTTCTACAATTTTAGGGGTCAAGTGCGACTATTAGCCTGTATTAATTCTGATTACCCTGTTGAAATCAACGCTGGGGGTGATTGTAATAAGCTCAATACCGTTAATGATAATGATAGCTAAAGTAACTTGACACTATAACAATACGAAGACGTCCCCTAGTGTAAACTGAAACTCTCTGTCGGACATGGGCCATGAAAGCAACGGGTTACCTCAGGGTTTTTAAAACTAATATTATAAATTTGATAGTAAATCTGACTGTCAGTCTGTTACGCTTTCACGCCTAAGCCGTTTTGTATAAAATTTACAATAAAGATTATTGGATTCTTGAGGACATTGGTCAATATTTACAGCGATACCCGAGATACACGTGAGCGGAATTATTTTCTTCTTGAATTCGATCCATTATGCATTTTATTATATTTATGACTTATAAAAAAATATTGTGAGTTATAGGCTTCCATGGACATTTGTATTCAATTCCTTCCAGTGAGTTATCTGCATGATTGCTTCCTATGTTATATTATAAAATCAAAGATGAATTCCTAAATTAATAATCAAAACTTACCCAATAATCATAGAGAAATAAGCTAAAGTTTTTATAAGATCAACTATTGAGTATTTCAGACGAAATCAGTAAAGCATTGCAGACATTTATTTCAATCTAATATATTGATATAAGCCCACAGTTTTTAGAGCCCAACGGCTCTATATAATACGGGAAAGACCATTGAAAGGTCGACGTCCGAGTGACAAACATTTTGATCGTGAATTATTTAGAGGACAGATAACTACTAAACCTCTTTAACCGTACCTACGTTTCTTAAGTTGTAATAGTAATGTTGTTTTGCTATTAAGGATATTACACTATCCACAAATATTTGATTAGCTTTTGAACTGAATCTAACGAGGACATTGCTTCAAAATTTTGCAAGATTTCTGCGTTATACAATGAGATTAGAGGGTTTGGGTTAGAAATCGGCGACTGCCGATCATGAGGTCTGAGATTCAAATCCCAGCTCAGGTCAAAAGTGTTACTGAGTACTTCTGATTAAATAAATAATAACAACCCGGAGTTTCGATGTTTGGAGAATGCGTAAAGTTGTCGCTCCTGCGCCTGATCTCTCGATCGTGTCGGTTAATCGTTCATCAGATTATGAGAGAGAGGGAAAAGATAGTGCACCTGTGCTAGCGCACAAACTTGTACTTTGAGGTATGTGCCTCCGGATCTTCACTCGCTCGGTGAAACACAGAGCAAAGAGCTGTTTCACACCGGTTTTCTGCGAGGCCGTGGTATCACTTCGGACAAGCAGACCCTTCTTATGATTTTTAACTTTTATCGTAATATCCACGAACAAAAGCTAGTATATCTATACATCAATAAATAGAACAAATACTGATATAAATTTCAATGTGAATAATGCATCGTATCATTTAATGAGACAGCAACAACCGATATTCCCAATCATCTTCCCACCATATTATCCAAACATATCATTGAAATTAAGTCATGTGTTCACTAGATAAATATAATTAGTACCACTATTAGTGCCATCATTAACACTAAGATGTCAACACTGCCTACGTACGCCTACGTAAAGTAAACAGTCTGGTGCAAACTGCATTAAAGTGCAGTTTCACTGACAGTAATATATACCGCAAGTTTGTCTTTAGCTGAACATAATAAAAAGTGTATACAGTCTTGACTGCTGTGCGAAGATCTCGGGATCGGTTCACGAATAAGATCAAATGTTTTTATGATCTGCAGGTTGTTTCGGAGTTTAGGTACTCTCTAAATATAATATGATATTTACAAAAAAGTATATAAGTATTCTAGGGGTCAATCTAGCTTTCATAGTCCAAGCATTGCTTAGTTTAAGGTTAGATGGCATTCTGTGCTAGGTGTGTCATTTATTTTTTGTTTTATTCTAAATCATTACAAATAATATTATTTATTAACATGATTAAATTCCCGTAAACATGATATCGTGTTTCAATTCACGCTCTTACGACAGGTATTAAATACGTACATACCTTTTCAATGCTTGACATTTGACGTAACTTTAAATATACATTTTTATGAACAAAAATTCAATCAAAAATAACTCATTTTTGAAAATCGTGTTTTGAGTTTTCAATATCTATTTCATGTCTCTAAAATTCAAACTACATTAAGTTTTTGTAGATGGATGATGTAATTAGTGTGTTTTTTTTCAGGATTGGCCTGCCAAAATGACTCTACTCTGCCTGATGAACAGCATAAGCAGAATCAATGAGTGGTGGTCACCGTAGTTACTGCGAATACAGACAATACAACAGTGCAGCATGGTGACCCACACCATAACGACCTGGTGATGCTTCTGCATCATTGGGCCTCCGGTCTCGCACTGACCAACGAAACACGACAGCGTGAACGCTGTCATTTTAAGTTGATTTTCTATGCGAGGGCTGTGGTCGAGCGGGATCATTCGTTCGGAAATCATCGTGACTCTACTACCTGGAAAGTTACTAAAGGAAGCTTGTGAATTGCATTCTTTACCTGTATGTTATCATCATCAGCCTACCACAGCTACTGCTGGACATAGGTCTTTATGTATATTTACACGTGTATTTTACAAAATCTTCCGAAAAAATGTCTTATTCGGCAGAAATAGGTGGAGAATACTATTTTCTTAGACTACATGACAAAGATATCAACACGGTCATTTTAGGAATTACACGCAGCAAGTTCGTCCCTTTAAACTTGTGTGTAAACAAACCAGATTCGATAAAAGCAGATTTTTTAGCTGGCAGTTCTTTACCAGTCTCGATATAGGTCTGAGCTGCTTACAAACAGACAGCTAATATTTTACAATTCGCATTTAATGAATGCTGTATTCAATATACCGATCCACCTGTCTTTATGTCTGGGATATTGAGCCCTAGGGCTAACTCTTGATATCGAGTAGTGGATCATTAATATATTCAAGGGTTATTTGAAAGAAGTTTAAACCCCAGGAGATATTTGTATAATTATGTGCTGAGGCGATGTAAGAAACTGTGTATTTGTATACCTACATATAACTGTAGAATTCTTTAATGAATCTTTACAGGGTATAAAAGGAAATCGCTTCCGTTGTTTATTAGCTTAGATCTTTTAAACTATTCAACCGATTTTAATGCGGTTTTTGAGCAATAGATAGAGTGATTGAAAAGATAGGTTTATATATGTAGTAAATACAATTCGAAAATTATTCTGTAAAGAAAAGACTTCTGTATAATCGCACTACTCGACAGTCTGTATAATCACACAGACACAAACATATTAATGGTTGTAATAACGATTAGAGATGTGGGTTCGATTATGATTACGATCCATCTTCTTTTAAATTTTTCATACATTTACATTGTTGTTTTCAGTTATCCCTTTATAAAGTGTACCAATACATAATTTTTACGTCTCAACATTTTAAAGAAACGATTATGATGAAAAAAAAACGAAATAAATAATTTTAGAGGTTCTGCTTAGCGGCTTTACCCTTTATCTGGTAACTGCTAGTTATTAAAATATACAATAATGAGTTACAAAAATTACTCGTACTTTTTACTTAGGGAATTTCAGTGGTATTTTTGGGACACCAATCTATATTCAAACTAAGGCCTGTCCTCCATTTTCATCACTAAAGCATGAGCAGAATTCAGGACTGGTGGTCACCATCCTCAATGAGAATATCGACAATGCAGCATGATGACCCACATCATGACGGCATAGTGGGATGCTTTACACGCCCTACTAAAGGACCTGGGATCATAGTGGGAGCTTTACTCGAAGTCATTTAAAATGTTATTTGTACAAAGTAAAGTTTAAGTTAGACAAAAGTAATAACAACTAATAGAAAAACAATTACTATCAGAGCTCCTAACAATACGGAATCGTGATCAACAATAAATAATTAAAAAGTAAACGATGCCCGCTGTCTCCCACGTGGAGCGTGACCGCGGCTGAGCGCGCTCAACAGCGGGGCGAGCGCCTCGGCACGCCGATAAATCATCTTTGAAGATACTGGCCGGAACTTACATGAATCTAAAGTAACATGGATGGGATAGTTTTAACATTTACATTTAGTTATGGTCGCCCACCGCTCGAAATTCGACCATATCTCACTTGTATTTTTGACTCTCTGTGCTCCTCCTCCGAATAAACTTTAACAATGCCAAATTACATACACCTCCGATTGCGAAATTGTCGTGAAAAGGGGAACAAAGTTTTTGCTTCACATGTTAATGTCTGGATACTACAATATCCCTACTTACTCGCATACTATAAAGTGACTCTATCTGTCTGTTTGTCCTGCTTTCACGGCCAAACCACCGCACCGATTTCAATGAAATTTAGCCTGGTAATACTTTAATTATTGAGGAAGGAAATAGGCTACTCTTTGCTGTGATAACCAACAAACAGGCCCTCGGAGCCACGCTTAAAAGCTATGTTAATAATTGTTCTGTGTTCGCTTCAAAAACTCAGCAAATATTGCAACAATTGAACCTAAATTTTAAAACTCGATTCACTAACCGCTTCAAGTGTTGTTTTATTTATTTCTCAGTTCATTTAAATTTCAAATCATCATCAAACATCTGATAAAGTTGGACAGTTTTAGTCAGGACAGTTTATTTCCGACTTTGTCCGTGACTGTCGTAACTGAGTGGATAAGTCGACACATCAGCCACATATGGGCTAAAAAATATCACGTTAATCACATTACAATCCCTAGGTGTCGGCCAATGAACTTAATCGAAGACGAAAGTGCTATAAATGTGCTCTAAAATAGACATTAATAGACTTGTTATTACAAGAACTAGTAATAGCCCCACCGTTACAGCGATCAGTTTAATAAATCTTCTGAAACTAGCTCTAGTACAGACATATTTTTTGATAAGACTGGTGTATTTTGTACTAATGTAATGACATACCTAAATAACTCAAAATATTTGTTTTTAAATTCGATGGTGACATTTATTTATATTTCATCATGGACATTTAATTAAAAATATCTGATTTTGTTGATATTATGTATTTGTATTTTAGTGTAGTTATAATTTATTTTGTTTTTCTTTGTAACTGTATTTCCAAAAATCATAATTTTGACATTACATATAAGCGTCTTGGTGTACGAACTGTTAGCTTATATTTTTTTATTATATAAATGAATTAAATGAAACAAATCAATTAAAAAGTGTATCTGTTATAGTTAATAACATCCTTCATTTATAGTTCCTATAGTTATATAAGCACAAATGGAAGTAAAAAAAAAAAATTATCGAAAGTGCCTTCTCCAATGATTCTGACATCTCTATCAAGAAGGCTACAAGACAAGAATGACATCAGGGAACACAAACGGTTCGGAGAAATTAGCCGCATTCGATACTGCGCTCATTCTACACCGTCATTAATAACTCGGTGATTAATCAATGAACTCTTGATCAGTGATCTTTGAGATGACATTCGCTTTAGGGGTTGTCGACTTCGCTTTTTGTCCAAAAACTTAGAGAAAAAGAATGATGGCCTGTATAATATTTTATGACATACTAACTTGGCTTTGCAATTGTTGTTTTACCTTTAAAACAACAACCGCAAGTAATATCTCAGAGCGAAGCTCGTCTTAACTAAAGTCTCCGAAGCTTCTCCTTATATCATCAGCCGTTCCAGAGATTAGCCAGAGCATACAGACAGATAAAAAATATTTTAAAAATTCATTTTTGTTGTAATTACACCAGTATAATTTCATATGCATTTAGTGATAAGTTGTAAATTTGAAATTACAAACAGACACTCCAATTTCATTTATTTATAGATGGAAATGGTGACCTGGTGGTAAGCCTGCTCCATCTATGAACTCCCGTAACTCAAGAAATACTAAGGCTATCCAGCCCTTGAAAGTCTTCCACCAGAAATAAGGAATTAAGCTAGTTGGACTTTGGGCTTGATCAGGGATTAAGTCAAGGACCTCTACAGTTCACCCCTATTATCATCACACTTTAAATATTACTACTACCACATACTTAATATGAAAAACTCTAAAGTAACTCTTATACGCTTACAGAACTGATACTGCTGAAACTGCTTTGTACCGATTTGAATAGGTTTCAGTATAGAGTTAAATTGGGCCTTGCACAACAACATAGCATTAACTGCCTCGGTGGCGCAGTGGTAGCGTACGCGACTGCTGTCCATGAGGTGTCGGGTTCGAATCCTGGGTCGAACCAAATGTTTTTATGATCTACAAATATTTGTTTCGGAGTTTGGATGTTTTCTATGTATAATACGTATGTACAAAAAAAAGTATTTATGTATTCATATCAGTTGTCTAGTACCCATAATACAAGTTCTGCTTAGTTTGGGACTAGATGGCGTTGTGTATTAGATGTCCGAAATATTTATTTATTTAAATAGGACACTCTTTGACGCGATATCCAACCTATACGCGGTATGATTCGCGAGCAACAGCTAGTAATATATAAGGACAAGCCACTTTTTCGTAGAAGGTATTTTTATCTTTATATTTCGAGCAGTAGGTCTACTGCCTCGTTGGTTTGGTGGTTAGCGTAAGCGATTGCACGTAAAGAGGTCTGACTGCTGTTGGATTTTTCCTACGAGGAGTTCTTAATAGCAGCCTTGAGCATAAAAGATGGCAGTGTTTTCCGCCAGTGCCTCGGAAAGCACGTTAAGTTTTCGGTTCCAGTTGTCATGAATATCGTAATGATTGCAATCGTTATTGTAATATACTGACAACTACTTCAATATTCGAATTTGGTCTTGAATGTTTGAAGTTCGTATGGATCCAGGAGGATCAGCAACATTTCTTTCCTCAGTTTTGTTGTGCGAGGTAGAAGTTCCTGGACAAGTACACAGTTGTGGACTGCCAAGCATTTAGATGTTGGGGTTGAAATTTCTGTCGCGTAGGACGATGGTGGGAACCATTCCGAACAATTTCTCGCAGCAATGTAATTGCATTGAGATAGTATTTATTATTATTAAATCGCATTCTTATGAATAAAATCTTTTACTATTATTTCACAATCGGCTAAGTTATTCACCCTCCAGGCTGGAAACTATGCATTTCAAGTGTCATAGCTTAAATTTAAATATCAGATTAGATTTTCTCCTCAGACAGCACTCAGACAGACATGAGTGAAAATGGTTTTACTTTATTCATTTGATTCGAGGAACCCTAAAATGGTTTAATTTTAGACAAGACGTGTTAGACCAGCATTAACGAAAGATGAATGGTACTTTTGATCATTTGTTTTGCATTAAGTTGAAGTCGCCTATAGCTTCTGTAAACTTTATGTAAATCTTCAAATAAAGGTTATCACTAAGCTATTTAAAACATGTATGAAAACATTTCTTTAGTTGAAAAAAAACTAAAATTTTCGCAAATATAAACCTACTTCAAGTACTAGACCAAAAATGATTCCATCACAAGAGAAGGAAGGACCCTTCAAATAAAAATACAATCATCAAATTCGGTCCATCCAGTCGAAAGTTTTAAGGTAATAAACATAAAAAAATACAGTCGAATTGACTACCTTCTCCTTTTTTGAAGTAGGTTAAAATTACATTTCTATTTTAGACAAAAACACTTAATTATTGTGATAAAATATGATAGCACATACATAGATTTACAATCTTAGTATTTTAGTTCCACCAAGGGTTGACTATTTTAATATTCAATCAATCAATCAACAACCCATAATGTCCCAATACTGGGCTCGTGTCTCCTTTCAGAAAAAGGTTAAGGCCATACGTCCCCACGCTGGCCAAGTGCGGGTTGGGGAATAGTATCCTAATATTATTTTATACTAAACTGCTTTAAAATCATTGCTCAGCATAAAGCACAACTGTACACATCTCTCAAAAAAGTTCTCTCTGCATACCTCAAGTTCAATGTTTAAATGGTACCTGCTAGTAGTGTCTCTATAAACCTTTATAGAGAAACTACTAGCAGGTACCATTTAAACATTGAACTTGAAACGTCATTATAAAACTATATCCTATTCCTATTCTAATTAGAAGCTTAGAATAGAATACCTATCATAATCCTGACACAGTCCACTATCCTGCATCCTATAATAAAGATTTAGAATCTTCTAGAAATTTTTTGAAAAACCGCAAAACCGAGAGCCGAATATTGAAGCGCGTATGTATGTATGTATCAAAGAGTATGTCAGTCTTAGAATGGAAATATAACTATCCAAGCGCTGAGTTTCGGCTATGATTAATAATATTTTTATGAAACAAAAACTTAAACTGTAAAACTTAAAAAATGTTCAAATGTTTTTTTAAAATTCTATTACAATTTAGTTGCATAGGTTTTGCAATCAATTTCTATCTCGACGTAGACTCAAGACAAATACTAGACCACTTTTATCTATGAATCTAGGTCGTAGGAAGAAACCTAGAGGCTTCTACGTAAAGCTTAGAATAAAGCCTTATATGTCAAATGAAAATCATCCTTATACTTCAAAGAGTAAGGAGCAAAACGGCGCAGACAGGTTGTTCGTTTGAGTTTGAGTACAACTGACGTACTGAAATGGATAAATAAATATAAATGGCCTAGAAGTTTTCTATTGTAGTTCTTGTATAAAGTATTGAGTATCATTTTAGATTTTGTTGCAGTGCGTATATTGTTATGTAAATTAAGTTCAACAATTCTGGCATGCTATTACAACACTAGCGATTTTCAACAGTTTTACTCCTGTTTTTTGTTAGTCCCTCGATTTTGAGTGATGTTACTTATTTTGCTTTTAAATTTAGTTAATAATAAATAAAATAAATAAATATGTTCAGACATTTTAACACACAACGCCATCTAGTCCCAAACTAAGCATAGCTTGTACTATGGGTACTAGACAACTGATATTAATACTTATATACTTTTTTTTGTAAATACATACATATTATACATAGAAAACACCCAAACTCCGAAACAAATATTTGCAGATCATACAAACTTTTGGTCCGACTCAGGAATCGAACCCAGGACCTCTTGCAAAGCAGTCGCATTCGCTACCACTGCGCCACAGAGGCAGTCAAATAGTAGTAATAGTAATAGTTAAGCTATCAAGTAAAAAACGATTGATTTAAATCCACCTGGTAGTTCGTGAGATTAGCGTATTTAACAACAAAAACACTGTTCTAACTTCTAAGTTTTAATACATAAATGTCCAATTTACTCCTTACCAATACTTTTTAATATAATAACTGTGAACTCTCAGTCTTCCATGTCTATCAGTATATTTATTTTTTATTTTTGTTACTATGCATAAACATTAAGTTGATAGTTTAGTTTCATCAACACCATCACGAGCGAGAAGTAATTTTTTTTACCAGTCCGAACTGAAACTTGATACTTAACTTAGAATGAAATGCATCAAAAGTGGTTAGGAGTATCTAGATTATTATTAGACTGACTATTATTATTACTGAGATTTAGTCAATTCTTAAACATATAAGCAATATAAAATATAATAATTTAACCCAACATCATCGCGATACGCCGAAAAATATCTTTCAACAAAGCAAACCCTTTTTGTTTATACATATTTGATTCCTAGTTTTCTATCTTTTTGTTATTGCTATCTCCGAGACAGAACGTCTTTTTGATATTCAAAAATTCTAGATCTTTGAATATATATCTGTAACGAATTCTGAATAGCATGGTTTGTATTATGAAAAGTTAGCCTCGACTGGTTACTCTCTGAACGCATGTAAATTGATATTTTGCTGTCTATTGCGAACTATGAATAATATAACAAACTATATATAGGAGTCTTAAATAGTAATTTTAACGTGCTTTTAATTGTGATGTCATTTTTTTTTAAAGAGTACTCCCTCATTGTGAATAGACATCCTGTGTCGCGGTGGACTTCATAAACATAAATGGAACGGATATAAAGTACACCCAGAACAACAATTTGTGAATCAGGCAAAGTGCTGTCCAATGTGGGATAGAATAGACCCTTAATATCTATTTGACTATTTTGTATAATAGAGGGCAAACAATTTTGTGAAAGAGCCAGGTCTTGGCACTAAGAATTGGTCTTGGTTTGAACGGAGTGAGGATGATACACGACCTCACAAAAATGGAAAGTTAAGTAATTTTAACCACGAGTGAGTAAGGTTATTTTCCGAAAACCAGACTCTCTTTCTCCACTGGGTCTGTATGAGAGTCCAAAAGGGCAAGCATGGAGCTCTTAAGGCTCCATGCTTGGCGGTGGTCACTTACCAGCTGGTAATCTATATGCTTATTTTCCTCTATATGATAACGGGGCAGTCCTTACTGATAGAAGTGAAAACTAAGTAACTTGTGAATTTTATTGTCGAGGAAGCATGTGGTGACGATGACGCGTTTCACGCCTTTTGTTGATACAAAAGGGACACATAGATATACCAATAGCCCATGGAACGTGTTCGGTGACGATGACACGAGTTCCATGATTTTTATTCACCCAAAAAGCGCCCAACTCGCCTAAAGAAGTATTTCTTAAAACCAAGAACAAAACAATAAGTATTTACAATTATTCCACTTCACTCACCAGTCTAGACTTTAGTTCTATTCATAGGTATTTGAGTATTTATAAACAGCGCTAAAAATATTACGCATAGGATTGTTAATAAGCTTATAACTCAACAAGCAATCGACCTTCAATATAATTTAATAACACGTACATGAAGCAAAAACGTTCATAAAATTATGAAATCGTGTCTCAGATTAAAATACATTTCAAAATGATACCAACAGCGTAAGAATCACTAGATATAAATCATGATTGTACAATAATTAAGGCTGCCACAATGCCTAATGACGTCAGCAAAAAAAAAATACACGGCACTATTCGATGACATAAAAAAGTTTGTCGATTTGTCGTAGATTATGATTTTAATAGATGTGATAATGTACAAAGTTTTATGCCTACATGCTTTGAATTTTGGTTCTTCTACATAATGTGAAAGCGATGGTGATAATTGTTATTTATAATAAAATGCTTAAAAGTCTGACCTAGAATTGTTTCTGATCTTGATTTCTCACAAAACATTATATTTAAATAGATTAAATCTTAGTAGACTATAAAATATTGCTTACAAATGAATTTATTTCTCCGCGTCATTTAAGAAGTCTTTTGTGTTTGCCAGTAGATATACGTTATATGTTATGATAATAACATCCGGTCCTTAAATCAGCTGCATCCTGTTCAGGCACAGCTACCTGTGTAATATCTCGTTTATCGGGAAATATTGAAGGCATTAAGAGTTTCTTATTACCTGTAAAATACATACTTACAGACATAAAGATATATCTTCAAAATTAAATTTTATCACCTCGCATATTACACACACTACTTTGAGTATTATATTTTTAAGTTCTTTCGCATTCTTTGCCGATCTTGAAATGATTTAAATACTCCAACCAATATTAATATTTGATTTTTTCAACAATGGAAAGGAACAAAGAATAAAAGGAAGTGTAATAGTTTTGACAATCTGTGTATGATTGTATGTTTCACCGTAGCGCCGAAATTACTAAGCCGATTTTAATGAATGACATGTCAACAGGTTTGTAATAATGGCCAGGGTGACAAAAGCTATATAACTTTTATAGAAAGAATTTATGTAGTCGGCTTATAGTTTTTCATTAATTCATGTTAAAGACCTTTAATTGTTAAATCATTTAAAGCAAATTATAAAAATTACCAAAATCCACCAATAGATGACGGCCAGTCTTCAGCTCTGATGAAGTCCGGGACGTTTGTCTCGATACAAGATTGGGTGGATCGAGCTATATGACACGGCGCCGAGTCTTGCTAAAAGAACCATTCTTGGTTATTGAACGTAGTGTTGTTAAGGGGCTTAACTACCTTCTGAAGAATGGTATCTTGATACACTTGTGGCGATGTTTTGATACCTTTTTCACAAAAATATGTCTTAGTCACTCTTTCATAGCACAACACCCACCAAACCATCACTGAAGTCAGATAATGCCCACGTTGTACTCTATCGTCTGATTGGGACGCTTCTTTAAGGCTTTCAACATAAATATGTTCAGTTTACGGATGTGTAAACAAAATTTTCTGCGACCTTCCTTTGCGTACCGCTTAAGCAGTTGTTTTGTTTTTAACACCCTCTTTAAGTTATCAGTTATGAAATGACCAGGATAATAATGACCAATGTCACATCTTTTTAAAATATACTTTAATCTGTGCAACTTCTGTTACCCACAAAAACTATGATATTAAGCGATGTCTTCTATCTTGCAAATACGATGACTGTCCTATTTCTTACGCCCTCAAAAAGAATCGGATATCAAATCTGTATCAATATATCAACCCTTATAATCCGCTATAGAAGAGATAGAGAATAACATCAGATCATAAAAGAAATCGTTTACTATTAAATGATATAACCCTACATTGCATAGTTTAGCTTTATTTTAAGTCAATCTTTATTTAAAAGTACTAACAATAGACTCATACATCTTACACACTTTTCCCAAATTAGTAAAATCCTATACCAACTCATTCATCAACAACCCATCTCGTCCCCCTGCTGGGCTTGGGTGTCCTAAGCTTGTCGATTGTTATTCTATGATAACAACCGGGACTGACTGCTTAACGTGACCTCCGAATCACAGAGACGCTCATGATATCATGCCATCAGCGGTCACCCATCCAGCTAGTGACCGTGTCGTCGTTTCTTACTCTCAGTGATTATTTCTAATCACCGGGATATGAGCGCCTTGCCTTACATTACCAATTTTAAATATCTAAATAAATTACACCCAGACACATAATGATAGTGCCCATTACACAATAGTTTGTCCTGGTAAGGAGTCGAACCCTCCGGCCTCCGGGTTAGTAGCCGGAGGTATTCGGTCCTGGTTAGTGCATCACAAGATTTTCAGGCCCGTCTATTGTATATTCTATACTTATTTAAAAGTGTAAAGATGCAGAGTCTGTAGCATTCGAACAAAAAAAGTAATTCAAAGAACAACTAATTATGGATTTCCGAACATACAAACTATATGTTTTTCTTGTTCGATGTTTTTAAGTGTGACGAATATTCAGACAGTACATTACATATAAACTATTTAAGTCCAAAACTCTGATGTTGATATACTACTAGCCGGTTTCGCCTACGTCGCACTTAATCTCAAATGAGTGTGTGTGCGCTAACACAGGTGCACTCTCTGTTACTTCACTCTCAAAATCGGACGGGCGGGGACAGAACAGGCGCTGAACCAACGGCTTTACATACGCTTTATAATAAAAAAAGCGTTTTTACCGTGTCTCCTCCTGCCTGAGTCGGATAACCACAGCAAAATATAGCCTATGTTGATTCTCAAAAATCTAAGTATTTCCAAAATGAGTTTGGCTTTCACATGTATAAATTACCGACTTGACTCGCCTTCGCACAGAAGTCTATGAAATTCTCTGACTTTATCTACTGTGATATGCATGTGTAACACATTATAACCCTACCCCTTGAGTCACTTTTGCTGCAAAATAACATTACAAGATCTAGACGAACAGACAGCGAAACGATTTCATTTTCGACTATGTCAAGACTTAGTACATCACACTGACATGTTTTACCTAAAGCGGACTTATACACACACATTTAGCTATACTTATACATATATATATATATACTTATATATATATATATAGACTATAAATTAAGTCTTACCTTTTCTTTGTTGACGGGGTAGAATATTCCTTCGAATTGCTAGCTCCTAGGGTACTCAGGAACCAGGGGTAAGTAGTGTTTCAATTGAAACAATCCTGGCGACCAGTCTCAGGCGCGCTGGACTAAGAAGAACGCGAACCATGTTATTTCAGGTCTCCTCCAGTGTTGACGCTGCGCCTGACCAGCTATATCTATAGAAGTACGGTTGTCTCATTTATCTACGTCAGTGTGCATAAACCTGTTTCCTATTATCATTCAACGGGCAGTATTAGAAAAGGGTTCCATTTCCGTTGGCAGGTGCCAAAGTGACTCTATTCGGCATTTTGGAAAGCATGAGAAAAAGCTAAGAGCGGGGGTAGGCAGGCTATGCAGCATGGCTACCTACACTATGGGAGTCTATGAGGTAGCTTAACCTGGTCTGGGTCACAAGCCTATATCATAAATCCTAGTGGAAATTTCGGACCCTGTAACGTCAAGACATTAGAAGACGGCTTAAATTACAAGTTCAAACAAAATTATTACTTAGTATAGAACCGTAAATTGTCAATCTACCTACCAATTATAGTAACCGCTTCGAGTTCATTAATGTGTTTTTTTTGTATGAAATCATCGTGGTACTTGTTAATCGTGGTATTAAATTGACTAACGCGGTCAAAGCCTCTTAGTCATCAATTGACTTTTGAGTCACTTGACTTTTTAAAATTATTTATTCACCTAAAATTCAAAACATCCGACTCATTATTACCAATTTTTTTAGTAATAATTAGGTGTAGCTTAATTTGTGTTTCATGCCGTAACCAAATCTATTGGGTGTTTACAGTTATAAGATGCAAATTAGCAGAAACAATGGCGACTTTTTGTTATGTATGACCCCGCCAAAATGATTATACTCTACCTGATAGAAACCATAAGCAAAATTCAAGAAAGGTGGTCACCATACTCATTGCAAATGCAGGCAACGTAACAATGCAACATGATGCTGGCCCACATCAAGGCACCCTAGTTATTTTTCTGCATCATGGACCTCTGTTCTTGCACTCTGACATCAGACTGAATTGTCTATGTCTTTTGACGAGCAAACATATATCTTCCCATATTTTTACGCGTGTAAACCCCCTCGGGCCTTCGCCCCACCAGATCAGGGAACCTCTTTCTTACGCCATCCGGAAACATATATCTTCCCAACATCAACCATTGTGCCGAGGCCCGCTATGCATGCGTCGCCTTTTTTTTTTTTTTTTTTGACGTGGTGGAATGCCTTTACGCACTTCGCTCCCCCCCTGCGGGTACAGGGGGTTCGCTTTGTGTGGGACTCCTGACTGACTCGCCAGACTACCCACTAAACCACCACGGTGTGCCACTCTGCGCCTGAGACGGGAGAGATCCGGGAACCGCTTTCTTACGTCATCCGGACCCCTCCCAGCGATGCATGCGTCGCCTAGCCGGAGGAACCTCCTTTAGAGTTGATTGGACTTGACAGTCGTTATTTTACAAACTTATACCCTCACTTTTTTGTCTTATTTAATCGATAACTATTTCTGGGATACGAGTAGGATAACTATTTCATGGGAAGTTTCCTTTCTCTACACTAAAGATAAACAGAAACATAAAAAATATCATTTAAACAGAAACGCTGCATTACTTTTTTCGGACTTTTTACCTCTCACAACGCCATCTAGTCCCAAACGAAGCAAAGTTTGTACCATATACTTTTTTTTGTAAATATATTATTCATAGAAAACTTCCCGGTTGGGTAAACAGGAAATACGAATATGTATGTATGTATGTAGAATATCGTTATCGAAGAACTCATAGACGAACCCGCTACCAATTTTGTTTAAATTGTATGATAAAGTACCACTAAAGTAGCGTGTAGTGGCCCGAGAACCGGCATACCCGGAGGCCATCTATAAAAATAAAACTTAGAATCAGTATCCGTGAAACTATGACTTAATTTGTTAGTTTTAATTAGTCATTAACATCTTATTTGTGAATGTCATTCAAAACCAGCTCGGAACATAACTCGGGCTGTTAAATATGGAATTTTTACAATCCAGTAATGTCTCCTAGGATCGATTATGTAATGAAATTGAACAGAACTAATAAATAAATAACAATTAAGATTTGTTATTTGTTTGTTAGTTCTGTGGAATTTACTAATTACGAATTTAAGTATGAAGTATGTAAATGTAATTGAAAAATCGACGCACTCAGTTCAACAAAGTCGCGTGTATTATTAGATACAAAAAAAAAAGAAAAATCTTACAAATTGTGTATTTTTTAAATTAAAATTTACAATTATATTATAAATGCGAAAGTTACTCTGTCTGTCTGTTGGTCTGTACATCACGCTTTCATACCTACTTTGATTCTTAAGGAAGGACTAGCATAGGCGATTACTGTCAAACACGCGGGCGGAGCCGTGAGCAAAAACTAGTATTCTAAATAACATATTTAGTTATTTCCTTTATAGAAACATGCTATTAATATTATAAACGCGAAAGTTTGTATGGATGGATGTTTGTTACTCTTTCACGTAAAAACTATTCAATGGATTTTAATGAAGCTTTACAGTAATATAGCTTATACATCTGAATAACACATAGGCTACTATTTGCCGAGATAGCCGACATATACACGGGCGGAGCCACGGGCATAAACTAGTATGTATATAACAACACGTACGTTCGTATACTTATTTCGAAACGTACTTAATTGATGAATTTTAAGGGTCCCTGTTTATTTATGTCACCAGCCCTATTCATATCGCAAAGGCTGACTAAATCAGCTGACTATGCAGAACAGCAACACTGAAAAGGGTGGGAAACCTTGACTCGAACCAGCCTTGCCAGCGTGTTGTAGTAATCAAACCTCTTTTCTGTATCTGTATCCTGTAGTGGTTCATTAAATGCTATTGATGATTTATTATGTATATGTTGAAGAAGTCATTTCAATCAAATAAATAAAATTTAAGGGTCTGTTTTTAATATTAAAATAAACTCTCATTACTAAAGGTTACATATACCAATTATCATATACCAAACTATACACGGTACAGTTATATGTACCGTACCGTACCAAAAACATTTTTTTACCGATTTTTGTTAGTCTGTCTGTCTATTTATTCCGGCTTATCTCTGGAACGGTTAGACCGATTTTGACGGGATTTTCACTGGCAGATAGCTGATGATATAAGGAGTAACTCAGGCTACTTTTTTAGACTAGCTTTGCGACCTGCGGTTGCTGTTGTACCACGGGTAACGCCGCTTGGCTCAGCTAGTTTTAAATGAAGGTGTTATTTAAATTATAAGAATACCGTAGAATGACTTTATCTGTCCAACTACTAACAATTAATATTAATTTTGTTATTAAATAATTATTATAACATAACATAATTTTAATAATTGACTAACACCCAGCGGGGAACTCGCTAATGTTTCAAAATATTCCGATAACGGCCATTAAACACGAACCAAACTATAAAAATATGTACATAATAAACATATTTCATCCTTTCAAAATAAAATATATAAGTATATAAAAAAAGTATTGCAAATGGCGACGCAACTCTTAACATAATTGATGCGTAATTTGGTAACAAACGTATATTATACCAAGGTAAATAGAAATACTTTGTGAAGAGTTCTAATCCTAACTAATATCGTAAGGGCGAATGTAAGTTTGTGTGTTAAGTCCTCCAAACCTAACGACTAAATCGATTTGAAAAATTATTTCAACAAGGAAAAGCTACATTCAACAAAAACCCATAATGTCCCACTGCTGGACTCGGGTCTCCTCTCAGGAGAGGATTTAGGCCATACGTCCCCACGCTGGCCAAGTGCGGGTTGGGGACTAGCAAGACAACGTTATGGCTACGTATCTTGCCGTTGGAAGTTTTTAAGCCGCCCAAAGACCTCCAACTAAGCTTCACGACTGATATCGTATGATAACAACAGGGACCGACTGCTTAACGTGACCTCCGAATCACGGAGACGCTCATGGTAACATGCCATCAGCGGTCACCCATCCAGGTACTGACTGCGCCGTCGTTGCTTACCCTCGGTGATTGTTTCAAATCACCGAGTGCAACTGGGCTATGAGCGCCTCCAAAGCTACATTATCAAAAAAATCTAAGGGCAAAGCTACATTATCAGCGAGGAACATAAGCTATTTTTTAGTACGAAAAAGCTAATATAACATAAAGCTTCCTTAGCTTTACATCCGTTAAAATTCTCTACTAGTCTATTAGGCCTCTATCCACACACAAACATTCCCATGGTACGATGTAGGAATTCAATAAATCATATCAATATGTTCCATTCCGTTCTGTTGTAAACAGCAGCGTACAGTCATCTTCGCAAATATATGAAAGGGGTCTACAAATGCGAGACTTGGGTATTTCGCATACCCAATGAAGTTTACCCTAATGACGGCTCCTTTCAGTCTAGAGATTGTGAATTTGACTCCAATACAGGTTTATTTTGTAGTCTTATAATTTTTTCTTAGTTTGTGTATAATTTGTTAATAATACGCAAACATTCGTCTTAATCTTTTTATGTATTTATTTATTTAATCTTTATGCACAGTTGTTGCAAAGACTGACTCCCGAGTCAAGTCGAGTTCGCGCGAAGGGGGTAGCAGGACACACTGAACCAAAAAAGGAGAATGCACAAATTCAGAGCGGTGAGTGGGACTGTGAAGGAGTAAATTGTTTGAATGTATGAACCTGTCAAAGTCACTCTACTCTACCTGACGGAGAGCATGAACAGGACCCAAGAGTGGTGGTCACCAAACTCATAGCGAATTTAGATAATGCACAATACAGCATTTTGACCCACACTATGGCGGCATATTGAGATGCTTATGCATCATTGGGCCCGCACGTGGTGGCTGGCAATCCGCGATACACGTGCACCAGCATATACGTAAAATAGGCACCAGTCTCTCACAATGTTAACTGTATCATTGCGTTATTTAATGTTGTTTTAATGTAAAAAAAATAATTGTGATACGAAACTAAATAAAGCACATAGGTATATTTATTGTTGTCTAGTTATTAAAGATGGCATGGTTTTTATCAATATATTTTTATACCTGACTGTACAATAAAGTATTTAATACTAGTTTATGCCCGCGGCCTCGCCCGCGTAAGTGTCGGTTATCGCGGCAAATAGCCTATGTTTTATTCTAATGTATCAGCTATGTTACTGTAAAGTTTCATCCAAATCCGTTGAGTAGTTTTTAAGTGAAAGAGTAACGAACATCTATCCATACAAATGTTCGCCTAATTTTAGTCTATTGTAAAACTATGTACGTTTGCATTACGTAAATATGTCACCGAATCGATGTTCGATTAAATGTGTTGAAAAGGCAAATATTGAGCGTGACGTTCACTTATCTCTTGCATAAGTTAAAGATGTCACTATGAAATGGGTCGTCGCGATAACTTTATTCTAGGCCAATGGATTGAGCAGTGTCTTAGGATGAAAATCTGGCTAAACTATCACAGAGTTAATTAAGAACTACGGATAATTGTACCACTTAGGTGGCGTATCCACGGCTGTTATTTGCTTTTTGTATACATTTATGTAAAAATATTTTTAAAAACAATTCCCGCACTAACAGTAAGTATATCCTGTGTTTCGGAGGACTTTACAAATATACAGGAAACGGACAAACAAGAACACCCATATTCAGAACAACTATTTGTGTTTCACAGAAAGAGTTGTCCCGTATGGGATTTGTTTCCACAACGCTTGAAACAGCAGGAAGCTTAGCGTTGTGACCACTTTTACCACCAGACCATATTTACATATTACTCTTTAAGTGATTTTAAAAACTACTGTACAGACCAAAAATACATTTTTATCAAACCGTGGTGGAGGGCAGATAGTAACGATTATATGTTAGTGAAAAGCTGGGTTTAAACAAAATATTACACTACAATTATAAAGGCAGAAATTTCCTAGTGTATAAGTTTATTTTTTCATATAATGGACTAATTTTGATAAAATTTGAAGGTATCAACGGTACTTTTAACGTCGAAAACTGCACTGTACCTGTAATACAGTTTTGTTACCCTTTCAAACGCCGCGGGTTACGGCTTGGGTCGGAACTAGATACATATCAGTTTTGGCTACCATTGAATCGAACACACAAAATAATGCATCGGTAAGGGGACACAAGAAAATTCGTCCTGTCGCGTGCTATATAACTTCAATAAAAGAGGACATTCCAACATATATATTTGAACTTTTAAAACCTAATCTTGCGACAAATAATTTCTTGATTCAACTGTCATTATTCCCACGGACTATCCAAATATTACACCATTCCGTCAGTCAACAAATGATAAGAATTAGGCCAGATGTGTCACGATTCCTGTGCCTTGTTTATCTTTCAATATATATTATATTGGTGTTGATGGAAGAAATTAATGATTTATTAAGGACTTTGCAACGGGCGTGACCTGGTCTAAGATAAATAATGATTATTAAAACTATGCTGGTGGTCTTCTGGTTGGGCCGCCAGCGTTTACAGTAACTTTCTTTTTTAAACATGATTTTTATATATATTTTATCTATTTTTTTTTTGATAAACAAACGCACAACACATATAAACTTTAAGTAATTTAAAATATCAAAGGGAACAGACGGCGGAGCGTACATTTTATACAATGTTCGAGTAAAGAAATATGGGCAGAGTGGCTAACGTCGCCGCCTTGAGACCGTGGCGAATGGTTCATAAAATTTACATATAGTATAACTTAAAACAATACATAGAAGTAATTCCTTACACATCAAACTGAGAACTTTCCCTATATTAATTCCCGAACTGAGCCAAATCTAAGAACAACTGTAGTACATAAAGATCCAAAATTTATAAAGTTTTTAATAGCCAATATAAAGAGGGACTTTATTCAGGTTTACGTCCCAAAGTTGTCAAAACCGTCTACCAATATTTTACTCAAAGCCATAACACACCATACTTTTGCCATACTTAATATGCCTTCAAAGGTTTTAATTACAAGAGTCTGCCGTATTATTTACATATTATTATAGACCATAAAATAATTAATATGGTCTCGTGTCGCACGATTCTTGCAAGTAACATAACGTATTATAGTTACAACATAAGTTCGCAGAGTATTCGGGCTGACGACTTAGGTGTCGGAATTTCTTGGAGAATACTTATATATAGATAAATTTCTCACTTATCGATGCTAATTTTATAAATTCGACAGTAATTCTATCCGTAATTTTTACGGCTAAGCCCCTGTATTCAATTATATTTGGCCTGGAAATATTTTGATTATCTTTACCGCGATGAGAGACATACACGCGGAAGAGCCACGGAGGAAAGCCCGCATTGATATAGAGGCGACAATTTGTATGGACGTTTGTTACTCTTTCCCGGTAATAAAACTATATGGATCTGGATGGAATTCAATTCAGAGATAGATTATAATCTGAAACAGGACAAAAACTTTTAATGAGTAATGTATAACAACCACAGCGGGTAACATAGGTCAGGAGAATGTAGCTAGTATAAAACAAAGATTGCTGCATCTTTTCGATTGTTTTGAAACATAGTTTTACAAGGAAGTACTTACATTTTAGATATAAATCAATAAATCATAATGTACGAATACTAACTTCAACTCAATGGCCTAATCCTAGTAGAACCTATCCATCAAACACATTTACATAAATATGTAATTAAATATTTTGGTTATATCAGTATAAACTAGAATTAATAGTACTAATTTAATTAAAGACTCAGACTTCCGGCATTAATAGCTAGCTTGAGTATATTAATCACATTTTTTTTAATATTTAAACTCTGTTCTATATATGTATAGATATTAAATGTATAAGTATATATACATATATAAAAATGAACATTCCGCCCAGTTTACAGATAAATCCTTTACTGTGCAAGCAGTAAGACTCTGAAACGATTTACCTGAAACGATCCGTCACGCTAAAACCTTGCCTGTATTTAAAAAGTTAGTGAAGGATTATTATCTTTGATTATAATACCTTGTTTATAGTATATATATATTAAGTTTGTGTATGTATTTATGTATATGTATGTATATATGAGTAGTATGAGTAGATATATATTTATATATGAATGTTGAATATTTTGAATTCGGGGTTTTTTTTGTAAATATTCACATTTGAACAGATCTGAGATTTGTGCACCATACTACTGGTACCCTTATTAATATCACCAAATTATCCGTATAAAGGTTGTCTGTAAGAGATCGCCATGAGCGATAAGACCGCCAATTGTCACATTATTAGTACGTAGTCACGTTATTAGTATGTTGTAATTCTTTTTTTTATCTGTTAAGTGTGTACAATAAAGATAAATAAAAAAAAATTACTCATTATCGCATAGCCTAAGTCGTTGCTATAACAAACTTCAAATTTTAACAATTTCTGTACTGTATGTTTTAAGTATTTACCTTTTTTTATTTGGAATTTAGTCCTATAAAGTGTAAAATAAGTGATGAACGGCTGCATTGAAGATTTTGAAAATTAGAAACACGAAAACAATATCAGCAATATCTTTTCGGCAAATGAACTGTCACCTGCAGTATTCCCGGACCAATGCAAGTTTTTACTCCTCATGAAATGCCGGCAATGTATTTGTGACGACTCTGGTGTTGCGGATATCTATTGGCAGCGGTAATTGATTACCATCAGGCGATCTATTCAAATAAATATTCTATATTCTATATTAAGATCATTCCAAAAAAAATTTGAATACATTTATTCTCTAAATATTAAATTCACGTTAAAGAATACTGACGATGTTCGTCCGTCTCGTTACTCCTATCTTACTAATATTATAAATGCAAAAGTTCATGAGGAGAAGTAAGGAGGATGAATGTTTGTATCTCTTTCACACAAAGACTACTGAACACATTTATATGAAACTTTACAGAAACGTAGTACATTTATCCCCCCGACCACTCTGCTAAGAGCGAACCGAATGAGAACATTTATGAGAATAACACATAAACTACTATTTACCGCAACAACCAACATACATATAGGTAGAGCTGCGGGCTACACCTAGCTAAGTACATAAATCCATAAAAAATGTGACATATATACCCACAGCGATGTAACCAATGATACCAAAACAATATAGCAACCATCTCGTCTTATTGTCGTTCCCGGAATAGAACCCCCACATGGATTCCTTGGAATGCAGTCAATATCGATGTATCTTATTGCAAAATAGAGGTATATTAGCAAATGCTATAATTATTTTAATTGAACATAATCGTTATTATAATAAGCCACGCAACACGGAACTTGTGATCCAGAATAGAACCTGCATTTAATATACTTGGAGGAACGGGTGTCATGTCCCTCCAACACAAAGGGAGGATCCTCCGACCAGA
The DNA here is from genome assembly GCA_003709505.1 of Hyphantria cunea. Lineage (NCBI taxonomy): Eukaryota > Metazoa > Arthropoda > Insecta > Lepidoptera > Erebidae > Hyphantria > Hyphantria cunea. Next base: position 169,470 of record PKRV01000185.1, on the reverse strand, counting down.
CGAGGTGATCATGCCTGGCGGGCCATCGCCCAACGGTTAATGTTGGGAAGTTGTATACATGTTAATAGGCGCGAGAACATCTATTGCGCGATTTAGGATTGGTAGTCTCTTAGTTTTTTTCGTTGTTCCGTAGTTCGATGTTTTCTCGGTAGATGGTGTTGTTACATATTTTATGTTGTTGTGCTGTATGTGGAAGTCGCCACATACTTAGATAAACAACTAGAATAGATATATCATTAAGTTTTGACAAGTCTATTGGTTATTGACCCTGACTGCTGAGCTGGAGGTCGGCAGTTGCTAGTTGGTCATGATATCATTAAATAAGCTCTTAAATTCACGCATCTCAATTATTAAGACCTATGCCACATGTTTCTTAGCAACGGCCACTAATGAGAGTACTATTCATGTTGTCTTTTTGCAAAACAAAACAGTCTAGCTTGTTTTGGGGAGGTAAGTCTTCATACATATAAAAACAATCGCCTATCACTACAAACTGACATACAACAATAAAACTAAACATTCAAAATGTTTTGTTTTTGAGTTTTTGGGTGTTTTCACGCACACATATACATTCAGTGTCATGAGTTTCTTTCTTCTTCTCATAAGGCTTTACGCATTTAGGAAACTGGAAGCCATGGATCGACGCAAGCAGGCAATGAATTCAGGTGTTTTCACCTAATTCACTTTGACATGTATATATATAACGTAATATAACGAGTGCCTCGGTGGCGCAGCTGTAACGTACGCGACTGCTGTCCATGAGGTCTCGGGGTTCGAATCCTGGGTCGGACCAATCTATCGGGTGTTTTCTATGTATAATATGTATGTATTTACAAAAAAAATAATTATGTTTTCATATCAGTTGTCTAGTACCCATAATACAAGCTCTGCTTAGTTTGGGACTAGATAGCGTTGTATGTTAGATGTCCGAAACATTAAAAAATATATATATTATATAGGCCCATTTGGGTTCATACTTTGACAAACGAGAACGACTGCGTATGGATGCTTTTACCGTGATGCTCTCTGCTCAAGAGTACAATTGAATTGAAGGTTGTTTACGTTTTATAAATCTTGTAAACAGGCAACAAGAAACAGTAACAAATAAGATATCCGATAGTTTGGCCATAAATTTTAAGTAACTTTCGCTTAACCTTATAAATAAATTTGGCCAGAAAACATTTTCAGAGTGGCGACTCTGATAACTTGTTCCAATAATATCCAAGCACTTAACGTTTACAAGTTTTATTTGTTTTTGCGTACAAACATTCGAAGTTAAAGTATTTTGTGTTTTTTTTTTTTAAATTGTCTATGAACTTATCAGAGACAAAAGAATTGATATTTTTATTTTCTTTATAAAAATGAATAATTTTTATCTTGGACATCTACGAACTGGATAGAAAGTCGACTTTGTTGAGCATTTAAAGTAGATGCAAACCAATCTGTACTAATATTAAAGACTAGCTGAGCCCTGCGGTGTTACCTGCGGTACAAAGATACTGTGTGAATTGTATCTTTATAAATTGTAGCCTATGTATTATTCTGATGTATATATAAGCTAAAATATATTATGGTAAAGTTTCATTAAAATCCATTCAGAAGTTTTTACGCGAAAGAGTGACAAACATCCATCCATACTTACTAACTTTCGCGTTTATAATATTAGTAGGATAGTAAAATAACTCTGTCTATCTGTTACACTTTCACGAAGAAACCGTTGCAATGATTTCAATAAAATTAGTCAAGGAGATATTTTGATTCTTGACGAAGGACAATTTACTCTGTACCGCGATAAGCGACATACACGGGGATAGGGCCATGGGCAAAAATTAGTATCTGAAATGAAATTATTAGGTGAACGAAATAATAATAAAAGTTTAAACTTTAACAAAACAACTTTTGATATTTGAAGTTCCCAATGAAGAACCTTACTCACTCACACACACTCAGATCATCAAATCAAATCAACAACACATAATGTCCCACTGCTGGGCTCGCGTCTCCTCTCAGGAGAGGGTTATGGCCATACGTCCCCACGCTGGCCTAGTGCGGGTTGGGGACTGGCAAGAATACGCTGTGGCTACACATACGACTGCTTAACACGACCTCCGAATCACGGAGACGCTCATGGTAACATGCCACCAGCGGTCACCCATCCAGGTACTGACCGCGCCGTCGTTGCTTACCCTAGGTGATTTTTCTAAGCGCCGAGTGCAACTGGGCTATGAGCGCCACTCACATTATGAACCCTTAATAATCCTTTATCACTTCATTAATTTAAAAAAAATAAATGCTTTTGGCCGTGAAAGAGCTTGGGTATATATGGACTGGCTTGTTCCGTGTGACACCATTAATTTCATTTGATTTTATGAAACACAACTCCCCCATTAGGAATAAATCCTGTCCTGCGGAGGACTCTACAAACATAAATATCACAAATGCAAAGAACACCCAGACTCAAAACAACAATTTGTGGATCATACAAGGTGTTGTCCTATGCGGGGTTTGAACCCTCAACATTCAGCGTGGCAACCGTTTAAGCCGTGCAGTCATTGATAATACGGCCTCATAGAAAGGCATACCCTGTATACACCAGAAGGATTGTCTGAAAGCTCAGTACAAGCGCAAGCTTTGCTTAAAAATTTACTGTATTGAAGACGAACTGAGTCCCGCGTTTTTACCCATTTTTGTTGCTGTGACCACAAACAGCGCCGCGGGAGAAGCTAATCTAAAAATACTCCTTATATCGTCAGCTGTCTGCCAGTGAAATTCCTGTCAAAATCGGTCCAAAAGAGATTACCCGGAACAAACAGACAGAGAGACAGACAAAAATTGTAAAAAATGATGTTTTGGCATATGTACGGTACACACACATGCATTTAGTATTTTAAAAGGCGGTTATTTTTATATCACAAACAGAAACTCCAATTTTATTTATTTGAATAGACTCCATAGGTAGATCCATATAATGAACCTGTAACCAAAAGAGTATGTTTGTTTGGTTAACTGCTGTACTCCAAGGAACGGCCCAATTAAAAACTTCTCTTAGTGTAGGATGGCCTATCTATTGAAGGAGGTAACATATTACCGCGCTATCATAAATAGTTACCATGCATCAACGAAAACGGGTAAACCTGTGTTGCTTTTAAAAGATGAAGAAGAAGTCGTGTGTCAGCTAGTGTCCTATGAGACAAAGAAGTCCTAGGCCTAAGAGATAATCTTATAACGATTCGGTTTTCGTCTTGTGGTCAATATGAAACCTTGCCTCTAGTAAATTAAGAATTACACAAAGGACGCGTATTTATCAAGTTTTGTAAAGTACGATACAGATTAGATCTTGAATATGTTGTTTAGGATACATTCTTAAATACTACAGTTGCAATGTTCCATATTAACATCAGTTTTAAAGTTCAACCATGTAGCGTAAGCGAGTACTGTACTTGAGGTCTCAGGTTCGATCCCCGGGTCAGAACAAATGTTTGTTTGATTTCCAAATATTTGTTTGGGAGTTTGGGTGTTTTCTATCTATAATATGTATGTATTTACGCAAAATATTAGATATGTATTTAAATTATATGTATTTATAACAGTTGTCTAGTACCCATAACAGAAGCTCTGCTTAGCTTGGGACTAGAAGGCGGTGTAATATCCGTATATTAAAAAAAAAGTTACTCTGTTTGTCTGTCTATTATTAGAGGTTTAGCCTATGAAAGCATAGGCTAAACCTCTGCACCGATTTCAACGAAATGTGACATTGATTCTTGAGAAATGACATGAGCTACTTTTTAACTGTAACTGATATAAACTTACTAAGATCCCAACTCCAATCTTGAATCAATTGTCTTCTACAAGTTTTAACCTTTAAAATGATAATTTTATCTGACTTTAATTTTCACACAGAGAAAATTATTTCTACAAATCTGCTAACTAACTTTACTTTTGTAACCTGTTTCTGTCTGTTTTAGTTCTGTAAATAAAGTTATCTACAAAAATTTGAAAAGCATTATGATATTTAATGTCTCGAAATTAATTAACCACGGTAATAACTCAAGTCCTAATTCCTTATTGTACGTGAAACTATGTCACCCCACCATGATATTCATTCAAAGCTAACAAATCTATTTAAAGTTCCAACGTTTACACCATCAATGAATTACTGTTAAAGTTGTTTATTCAACAAACATTTAGAACAATACAAATCCCTTCCAATCGTTCTGTGGAATGTATTGTTCGTTCTCTTCGGGCTGAATGTTTGTCGCGATATTTATGCCGTAAGTATACGTCTTTTTATTTAGTATAAATAATCAAATTTACCGCTTTTTGTTAAAATAACAGTAACTTTTAAAAATTTGCATATAGATACTACATAAATTATATTCAGATTTAAAATAATTTTATAATAGTTAAAAATATACACATTTTAATTATTCAATGATAAACACAATGAGATAGATAGTTGAAAACAGAACCTTTCTAATCATAATTAGTGAAAACTCACTTTCATCAACCAAAGCAATGTCGCCTCTAATTTAATGTATTATTTTTTGTATTCAATACACAACTTAACATAAATTGTAATAAATGTTCATTTCATATACATACTTAGAATTCATGAAATTCAAAATTAAATCACAAATATTTCATCCATCTGAAAATAAAAAGATAAAGCGTTCAACACATAGCTCACTAGCGTCTGCAAGCGGCGCAAAGCAAACACTTAGCTTAACGTACACACGCTCTTAAGATCAAATACCTCTTTAAATAAAATGCTTATTCTAACGAGGCATTCAGAATGTAATTTATCTCAAATAAAGTAACACGTTGTGTTAATAAATAGATCTTTGTCGCAGACCGTACCGCGTTTGTTGTTAAGTGAGGAGCGCAAGCGATTTATTAACAACATTACATTTATATATAATATGGCAAATGAGAAGGGGCCCTGATAGAAAGTGCCTACCGATGTGGCGACTTCCACATACATCGCTTCAGAAACATACTACAGCGCCATCTACCGCAGATACACTGAACTACGGAGTAAGAAGAAGAAGCTACCTTGCCTGCATCGCGCAATAGAAGTTCTCGCACCGATTAACATATATACAACTTCCCCACATCAACCCTGATCATGATCACTACGTGTGGTCGGAGGATCCTCCCTTTTGTTGGAGGAATATGTGATCCGTTCCTCCACACCACCATCTATGAACCCCTACAAATCAGGAGTCATAAGCGCTTTTTATTCTATATTCAGTCTAGATTTCCTTGAATGTTTGGTATAGTTTTAGCTACGCCATTGGTATTATACTGAGCAATGCAATAATAGTATTTATTTATGGATATAGTGATAGTCAATTGATGTAAAATTGAAGCCTATCTAAACAAAATTATGATGGATTATAGGGCATATGAGTACATATACAACAAGTATATAGTGTGGGTCACCATGCTGCATTGTTCTTTTTCGCATTGAGGATGGTGACCACCACTCTTGGATTCTGCTCATGCTTTCCATCAGGCAGGGCAGAGTCATTTTGGCAGTTTAAATATAAAAAAAAAAAAACATATCCCTCCTCCTCCTCGAGCATTCTTGGTCAAATTTTCTATACAGGCAATAATATTGTTAGTTTTTATTAAAAACATCATATAGAAATAAAAAAGCCTGCCTCTTTGGTCTACTGGTTACAGTAAGCGATTGCAGGTCAACAGGTCTTGGGTTCGATTGCTGGGTCGGATTGCTGTTAGATTTTTCTTACAAGAAATTCCTAATAACAGCCCGGAGTATGGAACATACTCGGTGTTTCCCGCCCGTGCCTCACGTTAAGATAGAGCACGTTAAGCCGTCGGTCCCGGTTGTCATGAGCATCTATGGCAATCGGTGTTGGGAAAGTCAGTACCTTCAGATATGCTGACAACAAGTTCACTGTTCGGATTCAGTTCACCTTCAGGCTCACGAAGGTCCGATGCCAGTCGCTCCGTGTAAAAACTGATATTCAGGTAAAACCGGTTGAACTAATAGTCGACCCCAGATTTTGGGAATAATAAAGGCTTGGAAGGAAGGGAAATAAAGAAGTAAATAAGCATCTGTTTTTAAGTATAAAGTACCTAACATATTTTACATAATAAATCAGAATAAATCAAAAACTTACTAAAATTCTATGTATAATCATAATAAATAACAAGGATGAATTCATAAATAAATTACAATGTCATGGTTATAACTGAATAATGAAGAACGAACTGGTTGAATAAAATTAAAAACAACCTAATTCTTTCATAAGCAACATTAAAGGTAATCAGGAATCAATCAATCACTCTGAGCCTATAATTACGAATAATACACATTTCCGCTACAAATATGATTGGTTATTTGTTGACTACGATTGACGTTATATTCTGTTATCATTCAATTTATTCTTTCATTATGGCCAATGTCGTAAATATGATGACAAAAGATACTTCATTCTCCACTGTCTAGTCTCTCAATGGTATATGTTAAAAGAACATCTGCATCTCCTGACTTTTGTGTTTAAGTAGTATTAAATTTATTACTGTTTAATTTTTTTTGCAAATGTTTGTTTGCATTCTCAAAAGACGGACAATATAGGATTTTTCATGTACTGCGTTGGGTTAATAGCCGGTATACGTCGCTTCAATAAAGTTACATACAAAATACTAAAGATAATCTTTAATATTTTGTAGGTCTATTTATCTATTGGTATATGATATTTAGTTATGTAAAAAATGCCTTACCATTGGTCAGTAGTAGTAGAACCACGCTGATTTCAGCACGTCGGGCTGGCTCGACCGGGGCGGTACTACTCTGGCATAGAAAATCAACTTAAAATGGCAGCGTTCTTGCTGTCGTGTTTCGTTGGTGGTATGAGACCGGAGGCCCACTGATGCAGGAGCATCACTAGGCCGCCTGTGGTCTAGTAGGCCGGTGTGGGTCACCATGTTGCATTGTTGCATTGTCTACGTTCTCAATGACTATAGTGACCATTACTCTTGGATTCTACTAATGCTTTCCATCAGGCAGAGTAGTCATTTTGGGTGGACCATAAAAGATGCTACTCTTATATAAATAATTGATAGCAAAGGATGTTTTCTTTACGAGAAAATTATTCCAATCTGACTTGAGGAGGCTTTCTACCATAGCACGAGCAGAGTATTGTATTGTATTTGTATTAATTTAATAATTATATATAATAAATTAATAATAGTAATTAAAATACTCTCTGAGAAAGAGCGAATACTTTATCCTAGCCTTCTTAAACGCTTAATCTAAATCGCTTTCCGCTACGCTTATGAAATAGAACGCTTAAAAGACTTAGAGAGCGATCAACAGCTGGTTCATAAGTGGATTAAAACAAGTTGATTAATTCATCTGCAACTACTGAATGGGATCCTGGACGACTTTCAGATACGTCTAAATGCAAGCTTTGTGCTCTGTGCTAGTTATATTTGCGATAATAACGGCAAGCATCTACTGACATTGGTGTAAATAGTCAGAGACATTACATAAATATACCAGTTGTCTAATACTAAACTAAGCAGAACCTTTGCTCCAGTAAGTAGACTAATGATAAACATACTTAATTATGTTCAAGCACATATTACGGAAAATGTACACTTGCTTCCTTATCACACAAGTAGTTATCCTGGGAGCATATCGAGCTTCATAGGATTCCGTACCCAAAGAGTTAAACAGAATTTGAGACACTCCATCTCTGGCTGAACATAGCATTAAAATCCGTTGAGGAGTTTCTAAAGAAGAAAAAGATCTTAGCGAAGAAACAGCCGAAGTGTAATGTATGTGTCTATTCAGTCATAGAAGGACGCAAAGTATCATGGAAAGACGGAAAAAATTTGACGAATATTTTCTTCCAAAATGAAGCAGGGTTTGCGAAATGGATGTTTTAGGCCGCAGAAGCGGGAAGGTGACGCAACAAGACAGACATTATGTAAGAGATGAAATAACAGATACTGACTCCATTTCATACAATTTTCCGGTAAATACGACGTTGGTAGGTACGTTGCAAGGTCATCCAATGACCGAGTGAAGGTCGCAAGGGGTCGTTAGATGCTAACAGCACTCGGTGTTGTGGAGGGGGGACTTAGGATTGGCCTATGTCCAGCAATGAATGACTTTTGACTGAGATGATAATTTTTCATGAATGTAGCCATAATTGGCTCTCAGTGAAGCGTGTCAAGATATAGCTATTTTAGTAAACATTTTTTTAGATACAACTCCCGTATTAGGAATCCTGTATCGCGGGGGACCTTACAAGAATACACGAATTGAACACAAAAAAACCAAAGAACCTCCAGATTCACAACAATTTGTGAATTTGTGAACCACACAATGTGTGGTCCCATGTGGAATTTAAACTCACAACACTCGGCGCAGTAGAAACCGGCAAGGCGACCGCTTATACCACTAGGCAAACCGTGCAGTTAGTAAACAAAAATTAATAAAAATACGTATATATTTATATATGCAATATGGCTTCAATTCTAGCAGGATAACCAAAAGATATGATAATATAATTAGGCTATCTACCACCTGTCTTAGTTTCAAAACCCGGTTAGGCACATTGTTATTTATAATATCGCAGTATGTACTGAGCCTAGTAGTCGACAATAACTATATATTATACGCCACAAAAATAACCGATACTGCACTAATGCTGATCTCTTTAGTAAGTGTAGAATTTATCAATTAAATTCCTATCTCGAACCTAGAACAACAGCGGGAATGTTCTAGGCATATCAATGGACCCACTACGTTTTATCAGCCACTGAGAACATAATAGTGTACATTGGCATTCTCTGCGACACTATCTGAGAAATATCAATGAATGCAACGACTTCCTGTAAGACCTCGATAATATATATATAATACACATTCGATAGTTGCATATGAGCATAGAGAAACACGGGACACCATGTGAAAGGTAATTTTTGCCAGGGAAATTTTTCACACATACACATTTTTGGCCCACATACACAAACAATACTATGATACCTATACGATGAGAAGGGAGATCTATGCTTCGCCACGAATTGGCCGGCTCGACCGGAGCGATACCACGGCCTCACAGAAAACCGGTGTGAAACATCGCCTGTGCTGTGTTTTACGCGAGTAGGTGATTCTATCGGAAACCTATTCTCCAAAGGCCGGCAACGCACTTGTGACGTCTCTGGTGTTGCGAGTGTCCATGGGCGGCGGTAATCGCTTACCGTCGGGCAATTCGTTTACTTGTTTGCCCCCTATAACAAAAAAAACCTACAAACTTACATATAATAATTAAGACCAAAAAATTTAGAATTTCATGCACACACAAAAATACGTTTTGTGTCATATCTGTGTAACGCGTAGGCTCATTTGTGCTTATACTTTGACAGAGTAGAACGCCTGCGTATGGCAATTCTGTAACGTGTTGCTTTTTTTTTGTATATTTAAGCTGCCAAAATGACTCTGCCCTGCCTGATGGAAAGCATGAGCAGAATCCAAGAGTGGTGGTCACCATCCTCAATGCGAAAAAGAACAATGCAGCACAGTGACCAACACTATGGCGGCCTAGGGGGAAGGGGGATGGTGAAGGGGATAGGGGGCGTTGGATTGGGGTATGGGCCTCCAGTATCCTCACTCACTCGATGAAACACAGCGTAAGCGCTATTACACACCGGTTTTCTGTGAGGCCGTGGTATAACTCCGGTCGAGCCGGCCCATTCATGCCGAAGCGTGGCTCTCCCACGGTATCTATGATAGTTGCTTATCATAGCTGATTATTCAAATCAAATTGTTTTATGTTGTGACTAGAATCACATTTAAGAAAGTTAAATGTGTCCTTATTGCATATGCAAAGTGTCCATTAAATAAATAAATAAATAAATATAAATATTTTCGGACATTTTAACGCACAACGCCATCTAGTCACAAATTAAGCAGAGCTTGTACTATGGGTACTAGACAACTGATATTAATACATATATACTTTTTTTTGTAAATACGTACATACTATACATAGAAAACACCCAAACTCCGAAATAAATATTTGCAGATCATACAAACGTTTGGTCCGACTTAGGAATCGAACCCGAGACCTCTAGCACAGCAGTCGCATACGCTACCACTGCGCCACCGAGGCATGCTCATATGAATGAGCTCACTTTAACAGTATCATTCACTATTAGCTTCTGCTTGCGGCTCATCCATCTTTTGTTTATTGCGGTTAGTTCCCAAAAGACGATTCTTCTAGAAGAATAAAAAACTTACATCAGATATTTTTTTTATTCTTACATCAGTTTAAAGGATTACATAGTTTTATGAATTATACGTACAGTATCTTTAATGCACAAACATAAGCCCGTTACAATTTTATTAAAATATCTAAATCTATCTAATCTAATCTAATCTATTAAAATATTTTGTCGGCTATCGCAGTAAAGATTTAGCTTATGTGCTTTGAAAAGATTCAAAATATCTCCATGCCAGATTTCTTTGAAATCAGTCTAGCGCTTTAGCCCTCAAAGCATAAGAGACAGACATACAGAGTTAGGTACTTTCGAGTATATAAGAGACGCTCATAGCCCAGTTGCACTCGGTGATTAGAAACAATCATCGAGGGTAAGCAACGATGGCGCGGTCAGTACCTTGATGGGTGACCGCTGGTGGCATGTTACCATGAGCGTCTCCGTGATTCGGATATCACGTTAAGCAGTCGGTCCCGGTTGTTATCATACAATAACAGTCGTGAAGCTTAGTTGGAGGCCTTCGGGCGGCTTAAAAACATCCAACGGTAAGATTACGTAGCCACAACGTTGTCTTGCCAGTCCCCAACCCGCACTTGGCCAGCGTGGGGACGTATGGCCTTAACCCTCTCCAGAGAGGAGACCCAAGCCCAGCAGTGGGACATTATGGGTTGTTGTTCTTTTTTTTTTTTGAGTATATAAGTGTAGATATATATACATGTTAGTCATATTCAGTATGTGACACTTAGATGATTTACTAGAAATGAGGGCGTGTTAAAAAGCCCTCTGATTTATCAGTATACAAATAAGGCTTATCTAATAAGCAAATACAAAACATTTCAATACCTTTTTTGGATTGTTTGTCAGTGTATTTTCTTTTATTAAATTGTCTCAGATAATGCTTGAACGTATTAGGACAAAGTGGAACGTAGTTGGCAAGTGTGCCGTATAATTCGTTCCGGTGATAGTGTTTAGTATAACATTTGTAGTTTTAAGAATTATTCATATTAATATTCGGAAGTAACTCTGTCTTTTATCTGTCTTTTACACTTTCTCGGTCACAGCGCTGCGGCAATTTCAATGAAATTTGGCAATACTTTGTACATGGTCAACAACAACAACAACAACAACCCATAATGTCCCACTACTGGGCTCGGGTCTCCATTCAGGAGAGGTTTAAGGCCATACGTCCCCACGCTGGCCAAGTGCGGGTTGGGGACTGGCAAGAATACGTTGGAGCTACGTAAATCTTGCCGTTGGATGTTTTTAAAGCTGCCCGAAGGCCTCCAACTAAGCTTCACGACTGTTATCGTATGATAACAACCGGGACCGACTGCTTAACGTGACCTCCGAATCACGGAGACGCTCATGGTAACATGCCACTAGCGGTCACCCATCCAGGTACTGACCGCGCCATCTTTGCTTACCCTCGGTGATTGTTTCTAATCACCGAGTGCAACTGGGCTATGAGCGCCTCATACATACATACGTTTGTACATGGTCGTTTATATGTTATGCTCCTGAATGTAAACTGTTTTAACTGGTGTACAATAAAGTTTATTCTATTCTATTCTACTTTGACAGCCTCAGTGGCGCAGTAGTGTATGCGAGTGCTGTGCTTGAGGTCTCGGTACGATCTGCAAATGTTTATTTCGTAGTTTGGGTGTTTTCTTTGTATAATATTTACGTATACGTATTTACAGAAAAAACTAGGAAACTAGACACATATATACATATATTTACATCAGTTGTCTAGTTTCCATAACACAAGATCTGGTTAAGTTTTGGCGTTGTGTGTTAGATATCCGAAATATTTAATATTTATTTGATTACTCTTTCTACCGCGGAAAGAGACAATAAGTTGAAGAAGCCGATTACAAAAGGTACTATTAATTATATACCCTATAAGGAACAAAGGTACTGTATGTACGATATATCGTTATGGTCAGCCATCCCCATCGATTCTCTCCATTACACTACACCAAACTGAAAACTGAACAAGATACTAGATTACATTATATAGTTGAAATTTAATTCAGTCTCTAATATTCCAGAGCCTTTTGTATAGATGCGTGTACGTAATTATGTATCGTTCAATACTCTTTTGTCTCTTACTTAAGAGAAAATTGAGTTCGCAACGGCATGAAAACAAATTTTCCACCTATATTTCAATTAACGTCCCCCAAAGGGCACAGTAACGATCCATTAAATCAATAAAGCTATCTAGACTTGGGCAATTTAATATATTTTAATATGTTGTTTTGACATGTGTGTGAAAGCTGTATCGTAATACAATCACTTACTTGACATTTACGTAAACAATACTTCTAGTTTGATTTAGAAGTGAAAGAAAATATTATCAGCTCTTGACATCTCAATATATATAATTATCTTGTCGCGGTGTTTGTTACCAAACTCCTCCGACACAACTGGAACTAGTTTGATGAAATTTTGTGTACATGTCGGACAGATCTGAGAATCGGCCAGCATCTATTTTTCATACCACTAAATGATAAGGGTAACCCACCCCTAAAAATATTTTTTTCTTTTTTTATATATCGTAAAATAACGTTTGCCGGGTCAACTAGTTAAATTATACGTGTACATATTGGATACTCTAGTTGGAAAGATAAATGTTTGTTTGATTTTCATTTAATTTGTATTTTTCCAATGTTTAACACGCTTTAATTAGCTTCACTTGTATGGTTTTTTGTTTGTAATCGTCTTTTGCTAACACACTGTTATTAGTTTCATCTATATGTTTGTTTGTAACCGACTTTTGTGAGCGTGTTTTTTAGTTTTATTTTTTTTCAATTAATTTTTGTAAATACCAAATTGCAGCTGCTATTATGGACTATTGGCTAATCGTGTATTACTTAAGTAGGACTACAATTATGGTATCTACATAAAATGACAGTAACAATTATTAATAGACCTCTGACTTTGACTTGAGTGTGTGTATACGTTGATACGTAGCGAGAAATCTAACTGACACTCAGTTTAGTATCAACAGCAGTGACCCACGAACACACCCGGGAAGTCCCAGGAAAAATTAAAATGTCTTGAAACCCGTAACGAAATTAATCAGAAGGTAACTGAAGGAGTTGGATATATAATAAGTCCACTTCCCTCCTTAGTAAATCAGGAGACAAAATGAAGTCAAAATAGGCACACCTTTTTGAAACCGGGAAGCACCATGATAAAATATTATAGGCCCTAAGTGAGCTACATTTGATTTCTATAGTATCTATGGCGGAATCGCCTAAACGCAACATAAATAATAGTATGTGTTTGTTGTAAAAAGTAAACTTTAATATGTGTTTCGCTTTTTAATTAACACAACTTTTAGGCCACAGGGAGCCGAGCATGATTGAAAAGAGTCGCAGATGAAGTTGCGAGTGTTAGCTAGTATGACATGCGTACATATACCTATGTATATTGTTCTATTATGTCTAAAGAGAGGCCTATTTTGAACAGTAAACTAATTAGGGCTCTTCATGGGACGTGTGATATGATACTGTATCTATAACTTTCTTTAATGAAGCCCAAATATAAGCTAACTAGCTATAGCCCGAGTGTGTACCTACCTATGTCTGCAAGAAGGATATATGCCATTGTAATTTATGCAGCCTTTTAGCTACGAAGCAGAAACAAAGAGACACAGACAGATATTTTCATATTCACAATATTAATATGATATTATTTGATTACATGAAATAATGATTCATAAATATAAGCATAACAATACAAAACTTCACTAATTACTTTAACAAAAACATATTTAAACATTCTTCTTTCATGTATGATACATATGCCTTGCCCGTGTGGTGACGAATTAAGAACACTGAGTGCAACCTACCAACATCCCCCCAATGGTGTCGCAAGAGCTGATTACGGGGGTAAGCACCGCAATACAATAGCACTTGAATCGAAGCAGAGAATTCTTCACGTGGGTTTCTTTCAGGATTGAAAGTATGCGCATCTCTGATATATTTATTGTCTATAGATATTTAACAGCCTCTGTGGCGCAGTGATAGCGTATGCGACTGCTGTAATTGAGATCGTGGGTTCGATACCCGGGTCGGCCCAAATGTTTGTATGATCTGCAAATATTTGTTTCAGAGTTTGGGTGTTTTCTTTGTATAATATGTTTGTATTTACAAAAAAGTATATATATAAAATATAAATTCACTTGTCAAATACAAATGGCTCTGCTTAGCTTGGGCCTGGATGGCGTTGTGTGTAAGATGTTTGAAATATTTATTTCTTATTACATATTTATTATTTATATATTTATTTGAAATATTTACTACTACTGTCTCTCCGAAACATTCTGATCCATCCTGAGATTACCTAAAAGAGATTGTTTTTAGCAATAAGGCCACCCTTTATAAATCATATATCTCACATTTTATGCACTGTCCTTAACTCTGTAATATGATGGTGTACAAAGAAAGAATTTACTATCTATCTATTTTTGGACAAGTACTTGAGAACACAGTCATATATAAATAACTTTATGTATCCTATATACATATAAATTCGTATAACTTATAAGTCAACCACTAAGGCCGCAGTCTAGACTTGAAGACTCCTCGCATTTCTTTTTCTATAAATGCTTTTTATGCCCTAAGCTAAAAGTAAATCAGGTATCTTATCGTATGGAGTATTAGTCATGTCATGTTGAAGAGATCAATACGCTATAATGAACGGCATAACGTTCTTATTTTTGTTTATGTTTTAGCTGCCAAAATGACTCTGCCCTACCTGATGGAAAACATGAGCAGAATCCAAGAGTGGTGGTCACCATCCTCAATGCGAATAAGGACAATGCAGGATGGTGACACACACTATGGCGGCCTGATGAGATGCTTTTTCACGCCCCGCTTAAAGGACCCGGGAATATAGTGGGAAGGAAACATGTACGCTGGTAGTGAGTTCAAGGTTTTGACTGCTCGGCACAGGAAGGAAGAACCGAAGCGATGAGTACGAGAACGTATGTCTTCCACTTTAAAGCGGTGACTTGCAAGGCCGGCACGTGTTTAGTATTTAGTACTAGCCGCTGGTAGCGCCCGCGTATATGTTGGTTATCCCGGCAAATAGTAGCCTATGTGTTATTCTGATATATGATCTATAAAACTGCAAAGTTTTATTAAAATCCATTCAATAGTTTTTACGTGAAAGAGTAACAAGCATCCATCCATACTTACAAACTTTCGCGTTTATAATTTTAGTAGGATGACCCCAGACTTGTTGAAAATGTGTTTTCTTGACGGTTATGATCAAAAAGTTTACTTTATATTCCTATAGAACCTTTTGCCTGTGGCTCCGCCCGCTATGCCGATTTTTTTTAAATTTATTTATTAACTTATTGCACATGAAGTACAAAGAGCGGACTTAATGGCATTAGGCATTATCTACCAGTCAACCTTCAGGTTTTGGAGAAATATGATGCGGTAGGTGCAAGGACAAAATATTGAACTCGGACTAATAGTAATTATGCGAATACTAGATAAACATATACAATTATACTACACAATATACATAAACATACATACATACACACACATATATATACGATACGTATATTTATATAGACGGCCATTAGCGTTAAGACTACATTGCCAATTCACTCCGAAGAAGGTCGCGAACTCTTTTCTTAAATATAAGGCGGTTAGTATACGTTTATTGTGGTGATTCTTTAAATTGGTATAACCCTTTTATTTGTAAAAAAATTGAAATGAAAGAAATACTAAATTTTCAGTAGCGTGAGTCGCAACGCATTAGTGGAAACCACATTTAAATCGGTTTAGCCGTTTCGAGATTAGCGTACACCAACGTACAGACAAAAATTCTAAAAATCATTGTTTTGAGTTCTATTGTATTCATAAAGTTTAAGTGCGTTATAATAGTTTTTCTTAAACATATCTCTTCCATGTACAGACAGGGGCCACTTACGATTATATTACATATTTCAGAGTAATAAAATATTTCATACCTTTGTGTTTTCCAACAGACAGTTGCATAGATATGCTAGAATATTCCACATACACCCACACCGCTGGCTTGAGTTATTACTCATACCATAAGAAACCGAAGTTACCACAAGAAACAGAGCTAGAAGAATTGTGTTACCGTAGGAGGGTAACAAAAATTAGTAATGCATAACTAAGGACTTACAAATGCCTTTGGTAGACGGTAATACCTTACCATTGTGAAGCATAGTAAAGTGCCATTTGTCGATTATTCACCAAACTACGGAGTGACAAACTATACAAAATAACTACTAACCTTGCATCGCGATATAGAAGTTCTCGGTTAGCATATATACAACATCTTAGCCCTGGTTGAAGGATCCTGTCTTAGAGTTGGAGGAACATAGCACCCGTTCCTTAACACCATCGATCTTAAAAATGACCAATTAAAACACTTGCCATAGACTTCATTTCTAAAATGTAAACATTCAAACCAACCTACGTTTGACACAAACATGCATACTTTAAAAATACACACATGACTATATGTTATTACATTTTTTTTACAACGCCATCTAGTCCCAAACTAAGCAGAGCTTGTATTATGGGTACTAGACAACTGATATGAATATACACATACTTTTTATTAAAAATGTACATGTCAAAAATAGAAAACACCCAAACTCCGAAACAAATATTTGCAGATCATACAAACATTTGTTCCGACCCAGGATTCGAACCCGAGACCTCTAGGACAGCAGTCGCGTACGCTACCACTGCGCCACCGAGGCAGTCAAGTCATTATATGTAGTATATTTTTTTTATGTATGTTAGTTTTACAGTCATAGACAGTAGTGACTAGCCAGGTTAGATTTCAGGCTGTCTGCCTTTAATAGGATTAGGTAGGGTATTACAGAGTGCTTAGGACTCAGAACGCTTTACTTCTTGTAAACGTACGTCATATGGAGCTTCGTTATTAAGTCTACTCTTTATGAGTTTATGTAATGCTACCTTCTGAATAATTAATACCCTTAGGTTCCTATTGTAAAAAATAAGAAAATCTATATACTTACTTCTCGCAAACGACAACTGACCCGAAAGTTGATTTCTAATGCGGGAGTTGTCTTTTTAAAAACAAAAAAAAAATCAAGACCTAGTTACCTTTTTTTTTACGTGTGTAAACCCCCTCGGGCCTTCACCCCACCGGGGTTTGCGGCGGGGCAGTGTGTCGGAATCGAACCGACTAAAACCATACGGTGTGCCACTCTGCATCTAAGATGGGAGGAAGACGGGAACCGCTTTCTTACGCCATCTGGAAGATCTGGTTGCCTGCTTTATATTTTTACATGTATATTTTTAAATAGTATAAATGAAATCGCTTTCGCTGTCTGTTCTTGAACTGTCTCTTTGAACCACTCTACGAATTCTAATGCAGTTTTCAACAGTTGGTAGAGTGAGTAACGAATAAAGTTCATATGTACTATACAGGCATATTACAGTAAAGAGATTAAGAGAATTTTAAAGACTTCCGTGCGATTCCGGGCCGAGTCACTAGTATTGTATATGTAACGCTTAGGCATAGAACAAAATATGATCGAATAGGATGGAATGGCACTCACGAACTCTAGCTTAGCACGTAACGTTATCTAGTAAGCTTTCCTTCATCTATCCATACCTTCCAGCAAGGCAGACGAATATGAACAACAATTAAAAACAGTGTTAATTATCTATTTTTTGACGTCACCATCAATAGTAAAGTAGAAGAACTAAAAAAACTACTTCTACTAAAAGTGCGTTAACAGATTTTTAAACTAAAAGTCATTTTCACACGACCACCAAGCCGTCCGGCCCTAAGCTAAGCAGAGCTTGTGTTATGGGTACTAGACAATTGATATACACACTTATATACTTTTCTATAAACACATTCATATCGTACATAGAAAACACTCAAACTGCTTAACCAAAATTTGCAGATCATATAAACATATAAATTTCTCCTCAAGCAAAGATTTTCACCTCTCAAGATGGTTGGCAGCGCACAACTGTGCGCTTTTCAATGAACTTTCTGCCTCGCACAACAAAACTATGGAATGAACTGTCGCCTGTGGTATTCTCGGACCACTAAAACTTTTAATCCTTCAAGGAAAGTGCGTACTCCTTAAAAGGCTGACAACGTACTTGTTGTCCATGGGCGACGATAATCGCTTATCATCAGGTGTTACGTCTGCTCGTTTGCCACCAATATCATGAAAAAAGCACAGCAATCGCATACACTTCCACTGCGCCATAAAGAAAATTAATTTAGGCTAAGTGACTAAATTCTGGAGTACTAAATTGCATTATAAATAATTTAGTCTCTGAGCTCTGCTTAAACTTATAAAACTTATCTAGCATACACTTCCAAAAATTACATTAACTAATATGAAAATAGAAATCCATAGCAGTAATCTTAAGACTCAGCAAAAGCTACTCAACTTCCCAAAACTTGGTGTAAAATCTTTCATGTTAGATCAGACAGTAAAAGTATGCAGTAATTCATATTTACTGCACGAAATGTGCCAAAAACCGGTGAAATTTCCTTCCTTACTATAACTAAGATGTTCAAGGCCAGCGAGCGACAAAAACACCAAGTATCTTGCCAACTTTTATGCTGCAACAAATTTCCTTATATGGCAAAGAATTTGCGACAAACTATCAGTACACATTTAACCTATTCACTTTCAATTACTATATACATGGTACAGTGTTAAGCGGTGTTAGATTAGAAGCTCAGTTCTTTTGAATTTATATTTTTAAGAGTGAATAGGCTAGCGGTCAAACCTTTCTACAAATGAGAAATCCACGATAGACAATTTCGCAGAAGATGCTATAATTAGGTTAGGAAGCTGATACTTTGTCACATTTATGGGCAGAATATTTAGGCAGGCCTTTAAAAAATTTCGTGAATTTCAATATATAATTATAAGGGAATCAGTTATAAAAGCGGTTGATTGACATTAGACTTTAGAAAGACATTCAGATATATCTTGAAAATCTTAAAAATATACCGTTATTTGACAGCTATTATGGTTCAATATCCAATTAGTATTACATACGAGAAGCTTTGTCTATTAGTGGACGGAAATTGGTTAATAAAATCAATTCTATTTTCCAATCGTAAAAGTATATATAAGGGTAAGATTTAAAAGTAAACTCGTAAAAAGGTTAAAGCTATTTTTTATTACACACATTAGTGACAGTATGTTTTCATTTACACCTGTGGTTATCTCGTTTTTCTGCTAACAAATATTCAGCCAAATGCAAACACATCCGAACAATAACAATGGAATATTGTGTAGTAATTTTTCATGTGCGAACTGCTGAAATCGAACGATTCTTGTACTCGAGATCTTGTATAGACTTTTGATTGAGTATCTAGTTTATTTCTTTTGCACGACATTCGTCCGGAAATTGATATGAAATAGATATTTTTACGAACCAATATTTTATGGTGTAATGTATTAGCATAAAGTCAATTTTCAACTTAAAGTATTTTATCGTACCTATACTGTGTATCTGCGATCTTATTCTTATAACCTTTCTTATACATAAAATTTATATTAGTGCCAATTTTGTGGTTGACATCACTAAACTAAATTTCACTAAAATTGCAATGAAGTAATTTAACAATTTTTTTAATACCAAAGCAAATTTTGCTTCTTCAACTAATAAGGTGTCTCTGACCAACTTCTATTATGTACGGAACTAAACATAGTGAAACCTAAGATTTGAGATAACCACCAAAAAATGGACTGTAAGCAAATAAATAAATAAATAATAATTTCTGACATCTAACACACAACGCCATCTAGTCCCAAACTAAGCAGAGCTTGTACTATGGGTACTAGACAACTGATATTAATACATAAATACTTTTTTTTCGTAAATACATTCATATTATACATAGAAAACACCCAAACTCCGAAACGAATATTAAAATTAAAGTACATCCTACAACAAATTTTAGTGAATGTGAGTGAATTTTGTGAAGTGAATTTTAGTTTAGTGGTGTCAACAACAGAACGAGCACCATTCTTTAGCTTCAATCGCTTAAGAGTTTTTTAAATATTTTATTATTGTGTGTCATTAAGAATACTAAAGTACACTACTAATACTACATAGTTGACGGAATTCGAAGACGTCGCCATATTTTCGCAGCCAAATTCAAATCGTATACAGAGTTATCGTTAGATTTGTCTTAATTGTGAGATTGACTTTTTTTTCACTGCAAAGATTAAGGACAACGTGTCCAATAAATGTATATTTGTACGTGAACATAACCCCCATGGCGCATTTGGATTTTACGGTATTGAAATTTTACGGTAGTCTTAAGACTACCGTAAAATTTCATCAACATTCGAATGCAATGTCCGGGGTACGGAATCGTTTCCCGCTCTGTGTAAAATATTTATGCATGCATATCTATTTTCTATTCATAACATGTGGTTATATAATATTTCAAAAATAAGGAAGAGTCTTGATTAAAAAAAGTAGGTCGCAAACAAATAGACGAAACGAAAAGACAGTGGTTAATATTGTTAGCTGATGGCATGTGGGGAACTTAATACACATACTGTGATGACTTCGCTGTTTACCTGTTCATCAGTCACCAGGCTGTATCACATGAACTGTGATAGTCAGACAGTTGACAATTTCAAAGCTGATGTATTTCTGTTACCGCGATAACAAAAAATACTAAAAACAGAATAAAATAAATGTTTTTTCTTGTTTTTGTGCGATATTGATAACGGCAACAGGTAAACGCTTGATGTTGAACCGCAAAGCGAATGAACGATAGTTTTCTTTAAATGTCGATAGAGGGCGTTGCGCATTCTTTCTGAATCGCGATATTGTTGTCGTCAGCCCAGTACTATAAAGAACCAGGGAACCAGCTCAGGGAAACAATACAATATTTTAGAACAAGTGACAAGTTGCAGTTTTATTCACTCGACTTTGTTACCCGCAGTGCAATTGTATTGTTCCCACTAAATACCAGGCAACTCTTGGTATTTACGACTTGAATTGTTTACATACTGATAGGAAATCCTTCCTGCACAAGTCCATTTTGAAATGGTACCAACATAAAGTAATACGGTAGAGAGTGGTCATACGCAGGTATTCTCCCCTGTCAAAGTATAAGCCCAAATGGGCCTACGCGTTACATTGTTATGTCATAGAAATTCACAGAGTCTGAATAGATTATGTGTGCGTTAAATCCTAAATGTATTTTTTTAATTGTTTTGTGTGAGTTCGTAGTGCCAGGCGATTGTTTTTGTATATGGATCTAAAATGCGTATGTGTGAAAATTCCTCCCCGCAAAAAATGAAAGAATTACTTCTCTCCGTTCGGTGGCCCGTGCTCTAGAGGTACCAACAACTACAGGTATTGTGATTATACCCTTTGAAATAACCGTGAAACGAAACCGGTCAGAATATTGTGACAACTACAGACTTGTCACAATACCCTTTTAAAGTGTCATGGGGTGAAATTGGTCAGGCTTAGTTGTTGATGTAAGAGTACAATAGCAAATGCAGGTAGCTCCGCGGGGCTCAGCTAGTCTGAATTAAACATAATTGGCTTGGTATTTTATTTAAATTTGTATGCCAGGTGCCAGTATCTCAGCCGACTGCATAAACTGTACTCAAACTGCGTACCCATCTGTTCAGAAGCGTCCAAATACACGGTTGCTGATTCGTAAACTACAATTACGACTACTTACGTTTTATTTACCCTTATTTCATTATTTAATTACACTAATTTGAGTCAATCTGGTATTATCCATATATACTAGTGATGTCCAGCACCTCTCTAGTATTTATATCCGTTGTCAAAATGCATATCCGTGGATGCGATTGTGATATATTAAGTGCCTCGGTAGCTTAAGCGACTGTTGTGGTTGAGGTTTTGGGTTCGATTCTCGGGTCGATCAAGTGTTTGTATAAACTATAAATATTTGTTTCGAAGTTTGAGTGCGCTCTATATATAATATCTGTTGAGTATTTACAAAAAACTAGATACAAGACAAGGGACTAGATGGTGATGTGCGTAAAAAAATGGTAGTTCCACAAGTCTACTGTTAGAGAGTCAATAGGCTGGCGAGACCGGAGTCATATTACGGTCACATAGATACCAGTGTGAAGTAATATGTGTACTCCAGCTTAACTCCGCCTTATCTCCATAATCCCAGTAATTTTTCAGGGGGAATGAACTACTAGAACGGCAACACACTTGTGAGACTTGAGTTGCAAGGTGTCACTGATGGTAATTACTAACCATCTGAAATAAGTCCACTCGTTTATCTCTTTCGCCGTTAAAAAACAAAAACTTCAGAGCTGCGAACATGGGTACCTATTTCAAGTTTATTTTTAGTAAATGCCATGTGGAATGTCAAGTGACCCACAGGGTTAGCTACATTATATCAGATTATAATCTCTTTTATAAGTTAAAAGAGATTATACTCTGATATAATGTAAAATGATAAAATATTAATAAATGTTAGTTGAGTTGTTAGTAGAGATATGGATTATTTTAACTCGAAACGGATATCTGCGGATACGGTATCACACAACACACCACTATGTATTTATTGGTTCAATATTAATTTATTTAGTTTTTATATTGTCTGTTTTGAGCCTTTTGATCTGGTGATAGCTTCTTTTGGGTAGTAGAAGATCTAGTGGTAATCAGACTATTGTGGGTCCATCACTTGACCAGATTAACTAGTACTAGAGTCAGATATACCTTAGCCAATTTCTAGCCAATAAATAAATATTAGAAATAAACAGTTCAAAAAATAATTGCATAGGTACTATCAAAATCATGGAATCTGATATGTAAATCTATTTGTAACATAACATATACCTAATGCATATGCTTTAGAAATAATAAAATAAAATAACAGCCAATGCTCAGAGGGAATTCAATACTTTCATTAAAATGAACAAGTACTGCCACGCAAAATGATTGATAGAAATAAAAATATATTAGTCCCCACAATGTACGTACGCAATAACGAAAAAAACTAATAACGAACGAACCAATTCGATTTTCCAATTTTTGACGACCACTCGATGTCGTCTCGACGCCCCGCCGTCACTCGAACCTGCCGA
This sequence comes from Hyphantria cunea, assembly GCA_003709505.1. Classification (NCBI taxonomy): domain Eukaryota; kingdom Metazoa; phylum Arthropoda; class Insecta; order Lepidoptera; family Erebidae; genus Hyphantria; species Hyphantria cunea. The sequence continues at coordinate 146,093 of PKRV01000185.1, read as the reverse complement.
TTGTAATTACACGCCAGTCCGAGCGGCGGCGCTAGTCGCGACAACATACCCAGTAAACCAAACGTACCTGACCTCTCCAATCCCTCACATACGCCGATCCACGCAGCTCAAAGCAATCCAGCCGAGAAAGTACGCTCAAATTGTTCACGGCAAACATTTACATACAAACACACTCCAAACGCGAGGAGGTATCTCTTGTAACGGTGAACCCAAATCCAAGGATTAACATCAAAGGGCCGGGCCACACGGCGATTGTGAAAATGCGTTTTTATATAAATACCGACTTTGACTACAAAGATTTTGTCAGCGGATGTTGAATTTCAGCGGATCAGCTGATCTTGTTTTAGAAGGTAGGTCATTTTATGAAATTCATGGGATAAGCGAGATAAGAACGTTGAAGGCACGTCGTTATTGAAATTCGATGTAAACGTTTGGGATATAAATTTCTAATTTCCAAAAAAATATTCACGAGATATTGAGGGCCATTGATTGATCACGTCCATTATGTTGATTTTGAAAAATTACAGTTACTGACACGAAAATATAAGTTAAAGTACGATACGCTTAATAAATCGTTAAAAAATTAGTTTTAAAATTTTACTTAGATACTTCCATGCACCTCCATTACGATAAATTTTAACAAACTATATTCTAATTTATTTTTTTAAGGTTTATGAGCCTAAACAGTAAGAATACCCTCTCAAATTAAAAACAGTTTTCGAAATACATTAACAAATCACAAGGTTTGATAAAGTTCGAAATATAAAAATAACACAATCCAATTGAAACGACAACAACCAACAACAATGACACCTCGATCTGAAAATAAAATGTAGAGAACAAATTGATTTCAAAGAAATATTTTAACTGTAACAATAGTAAACCTATACATAAGCGACGCACCTGTCAATAAAGTTTATTACAAGTAGAAAATATGTGCATAAATATTTCACTCAATACCCGATCACACAGAGGTGGAACATGGTATAAGTTTTATGGATTCAGTTTTATGCAACGTATTGTAGAAAACGGCTTTATGTTTCAATCATGTTCCATTGTTAATATTTTATCCATAAATTATATATTTTAAACCATATCGTATGTTTATATATAATCTATTTTTACATTCATTAGCTGTTGAAATGAGGACGTATATAAAACGATGCAACAATTGTATGCTTACAGCTTTTGCATTAATATGCATCTATTTAAAGTATTCAAGCCAGCGCTGCCTCATTTCTTTTTCATCTATTTTCGGTATAAACCTATCGGTAACCATTTAAAATGGTGTATACGAACCATGGTCAGTAATTCAGAATTACCGCCGAGCCATCTTCTCTGCTACTAGAGCTTTATTAATATCATAAAACTCCTGGCTTTCTCGTGTAAGCGGCCATTTTGCTTTTAAATTAGCGTCTGATGTATATTGAGCTTAAGCTAAGTTTGTATGCGATGTCGTCGGTAGAAATAGGCCATGTACGAGAATCTATTAGTGTAATAATTAGACGCACACTTTATTTTAACATGTGGTAAAAATGTCTGTCACCAGCACACGAGAACATACTGTATGTAAAACTTATTATTTTAGTTCTATATATGAATAATACCAGATTGACTCAAATTAGTGTCATTGAGCAATGAAATAAGGAAAAATAAAACGAAACAAATCGTAATTGTAGTTTACGAATCAGCAACCGTGTATATGGACGCTTCTCAACAGATGAGTATATAGTTTGAGTTTAATATAGTTTCAGAAAGTAAAATAGTTCTTGTGTTTACAGTAATGCTATGTGTTTTAATAAAACATAAAACTAAAGTTCTCTCTGAGAAATTGTTGTTGATATTAAGTTCATCTCATGTTCTTTTGATAACTTTTCGCTGACTCACTCTCACTTAGAATATACATATAGTTCAAAAAGGGTATAAACTTTTGTTGAGTAATTAGTTAATCTATATTTTTATACTATTTAGCTGTCAGGTCAGACGAGTCACTTACTGAAGTGTATACTCCCGTCCATAGATATCTGAAATTCATTAAATGCCATATTTTGTGTGAGTCCCCAACCCGTACTTGGCCACCGTGGAGACGCATGCCGCTAACCCTCTCTTGAGAGGAGACTCGAGTCCAACAGTGGGACATTGTGGGTTGTTGATAATATTTTGAGACCCTGACATGCTGTAGTGTCTGATGAAAAGCAGTAACCCTTAAATGCCTTATTTCATCTACTAGGTACCTACCTAGTTATATTTTGTCGTAGTTATAGTTGTAGTGCTTGTGATTTCAAATTTGTAATCAAATATTTTAGTTTTCCACCATCCCCCTCAGTGGGTGAGACACGAAGGGCGTGGGTGGGATCCCCGATTAATCGGTCTATACACAAAATCCCGCGGCGGTCTATCTCGGCAGTCGGGAGTAGCTCCGAGAACGTATCGGCGGCTTCTGCAGCACCCCTGCCGTACCTCGTGTCTGAGGTACACCCCGGATTACCAGAGTGAACTCTGGGGCAGATCAGCCTCTCACGGTTCTTCACAGTAAGAGTCAGAACATCTTCCCTAGATGTGGCCACAAAGGTGTCTATTTACTTTTGAATGTATATTTATATAATTATGTATATAATTAGCAGTGTGGTCACCAAAGTATAGGCTTTGCCTAGTTTGGGAACAAAAGGCCGGGTATGAGATTGTAAAATATAAAAAGAAAACAAAACCAAGTAAAATACTGAATCTAATAAACACCGATTACAAAGCAATTTTGATTGTTGTACGAGAAAAGAATTCCTTTTTTCTAACGATATTGTTAGACTTAACTAATTTAATTTTAATTGTACGCGTGGGTCATACAGTTAGGTTTCACGTCGACCTAAATAATTTATAACCGTATAGAGTAAGGTCTATAAAGAAGAGTATTTAAAGAGGTTGCTGGATGATCAATAATTCGTTTTAATATAATTAATGTTATATGTCTTCATCATCATCATCATCATCAGCCTATCGCAGTCCACTGCTGGACATAGGCCTCTCCAATTTCACGTCACTTAGTTCGATCTATGGCTTCTCGCATCCAGCTCCTGCCAGCCGTCCCGCGCAAATCTTCGCTCCACCTGGCCTGTGGACGTCCTACACTACGTTTGCCGAGACGCGGTCTCCACTCAAGAACTCGTTTACCCCAACGGTTATCGGTTCTTCGGCAAATGTGACCAGCCCACTGCCACTTCAGCTTGCTAATCCTGTGGGCTACGTCGATGACCCTGGTTCTTTGTCTTTTTTTATATGTCTTAATAATAAAAAATAAATATATATAGTGTATTTGATTTTAAACATTAATAGGCACCGGGCTGATAAAAGCGGACTCAAAATATCACTTATTTTACAAACCCTACCATTACCGATTAATTACCTAAAGAGGGAACCTAACAGATGAAGTATACGTATAATACCCACCTACCAGATTGTACCAAATTTAATCAAATTACTTTAAAGCTTGATAATGTAAATGTATCAATCAGCAACCTATAATTTCCCACTGCTGGGCTCGGGTCTCCTCTCAGGAGAGGGTTAAGGCCATAAGTCCCCACGCTGGCCAAGTGCGTGTTGGGAACTGGCAAGATTACGTTGTGGCTACGTAATCTTGCCGTTGGATGTTTTTAAGCCGCTCAAAGGCCTCCAACTAAGCTTCACGACTGTTATCCTATGATATCAACCGGGACCGACTGCTTAACGTGACCTCCGAATCACGGAGACGCTCATGGTAACATGTCACCAGCGGTCACCCATCCAGGTACTGACCGCGCCGCCGTTTCTTACCCTCGGTGATTGTTTCTAATCACCGAGTGCAACTGGGCTATGAGTGCCTCTAAATAAATTTAAGTTAAGATAAATTTAAATAAAAAATTCAAATTCAATTCTATTAATCTCTAAATAATATGTTATTACATTAAAACTAGATTATTCATTTTATTAATCGATTAGTTGTACGAATAGTTCCGCTTCTTTTTACAAACTTAAAAAACCAGTTCACGATAGGTAGCTAGATTATTTGTTATTTTGGACTTAAAAAAGTTTGCAATTAATAAAAATTACGTTCAAATTGGTCACTTATGTTGTCACTAAGTTAACGATGGTCAATTCGAACAACAATTTTGGTCCTCCGCTCTCTCAAATTAGTAAAATCTTCTACAAGATAGCTCCTTGTCCTTAACTAGCTGACCTAGGTCAACGCTCTCGACTAAATCACAAACGCCAATAAAATAATACAGATACAATAACGATAGAAAAGTAATATTCAACGAAAAACAATCAACAATAAATTTGATCATAGATTGGAACGCATATGAACAACCTACGTAGGCACTAAAGAACGAGAAGCGTAGGAGACAAAGCCTCAAAAGCAACTGTCCAGTACGATACACCGGTCATTTTTACTACCCTAATCTCACCGATGCACTTCAATCAAAGAGCCGAGGCCGTCCTAGGCCGACGCACTCGCCGGCATAACACGTGCATGTGGCATTACTCACGAAATATTTTCATAAAAGCGAACCAAACGCACCCGTCCACCTTCCCCCCGCGAGCCCGCCCGCGTACCCAGTAAAACCAGTTCAGTTCGTGCCCGGCCACCGTGCGCGTCGGTTGTCTCGCAGGGTGAGAGTGTTTCGCCGTGCTGTGTTACGAAAAACATCTTTTGTACCAAAACCAAACCAGTGCTGTGGATTCATATAATTATAGTGCCCGTGTGAGATTGTGCCATTTCATATTGTGATGTTGTTTCGAGATGTTTTAGTGGAGGATTACTCTTGAAATTGTGGAACGGGTTCCGCCTGCCGCCGCCGGACGCCTTTTCTCTCCGATCTCGGGATATCATTAAGGTATTTATTGTTACACCGGCTCATTGTTGTAAAGAATTCTTTCTACGACCCCTGTGTAAGTTAAATCGATAGCCTTGATTCATTTTCGTATGAGCGAAACTCGGTTTGCATGCATCGATATTGAATCGCAGATTGTGGATGGTGTTTGAGGATTTGCATTGTAGATGCGCACCGCATGCAATGTGCAGTAAACATTGTGGGCCCGTGCGCGGGTTCAAACCCGCCGTCTGTGGACAAGTATTAATTAAGCACGTTATTGTAACCTCACAACCAAAGAATACACAACAACAGTCCACTAACGATCTTTTGATAACTTTTGTTGTTGGCTTTTCATAGATTACATACATTCGATAATAATTGTGTTAATAACTTTTATGGTCAAATGAACTTTTAGAATAGATAAACCAAGAGATCAGAGTTTAGATTAACGGTGATCAAGGCATTTGAACTACCAGCCTAATGAGAAATTGATCAGTTATATCAATAACAGGTCGTAGACATCTTACAAGTTTTGCAGTGGTAGGTTGTGCGTAATAATGCTGCACAGATTCGTTGAAATTAAAAAATAAACTGCTTTATAAAGTGTACCTTGACGGAAGTAGAGGTCAGATAATGATAAGAGTGTTATCTGTAAATACAGATGTTCGATGTCTAAGCTATTACACAAACCAATCGAACATAACAAAAAAAAAATACGCGCGCTACCTACATCGGGCACAACCAAGACGAATTCGTCAAAATATTATTTTGTTTGCAGTTGTGATGGCTTACCCGCCCGAGAGATGGCGAGACCAGTCCCAAAACAATGAATTTTCTCCATTGTAGGCACGATCCATCGTTTCGGTGGTGAATCTTAACTGCTAATTATACGAAATAACATAATAGATAGCTTTGTTAACCCGATTTCACCGAAACAACAATCACAAACATTTTGTACACTAATTTTACGTTTCGACATTAAACGGCACGCAATTTACATTACAAACAACCCATTTAACTTTCCGAGAGAATTTACTGTTAAATAAATTATTTAAAAATTTGTATTTGTGAGTCTCTTATAATAGACAGACACAGACTTATTAGTTTATTAATTTGCGACTAAAAACACAACAGTATACTTCAAAGACGATGTTTTGATTCTATAGTTTCTTAAATATTTGTTAAACGGAATTTCAAATTTAATTAAATCTAATTTAATTTAATCTGGCGATTTGAAATTGATTTATGGCAACTATGAATTATGAGGCAGGTACCTATCAAAACATTAAATAAAAAATGGGTCAAGAAATTCAGTAACTCTAATGCAATAATAAAGAAACAAGACTGATACCAAACTTCGTTTTATTGTCCAAATTTGAATACCTACATCGGATAACATAATTTTATATCCAATTTAAGGGTTACATTTACAAGATGAAACCGTTGATTTAGTCGTAAACTGAGTCGTAAAGGCTGTATTGATGGCGGTCTTGTGTAAGATAAAGTTGTGGATTTTGAATAATAGTAAATAAAGCTGTTCAGTGAACCAAATGGGGAATTTGAATTAGGATACTATACACATTTAGATTATAATATTTTTAGACAATGTTAAAAGCAATATAAAGTATAGGTTTACATACTAATATAACTTTGAAGTAGTAATAACTGTCTCAACCCGCATGTCTTATGTAGTTACAGTCTAAAAAGATTTAGTTATTAGTAATTAAGTCATGTCTCCCCTAACATTTTTTGTCCCAATGCATTCGCAATCAAAAACAATACATCTGGATTTATTATTGTTCACTTGGGGTGGTTGGATTTGTGCGCACGTGTCGCGTGGTGCTTTAATTTTTTTCGAGTATGAGCTCCAAGCGTTAAATTGCCGCGAAAAAAAGATTGGTCCGGAAATGTACGTGTCGCATCACTAGTGGTAGAGTGTGGAACAGATGTTGACATGTGTCGCCTGGCTGTATGGTGTGCTGCCGTGAGCTAATTGACTAGGGAAAAAACGTGAGCTGCGTTCCGTTCCATCCTACGCACGCTACGGTAGTCGTTTACGCGGGAAACGAAATGTACGATTGATGCGTTTTGGGAGTTGTTTTTTTTGTTGTCTCTTTGATTTATACGGATTTATTTTGGGAAAACATTTAATGGGTCTGGGAGGTTACCTGTTTTTGTTTGCGCTGTCGTGATTGTCTAAACTTTATTAATTCAATAGCATGTACTTATGTGACGTGTACTTGTTTCTTTTCGTAGGAACTAAAGTATTCTAGCATATTATTGCTAATTGTCCTATTGGAAAAGTTAAACTATACGGAATATGTTTTAAATATATATTATTAAAAATACCTATTATAAAAAATACTTGCTTCGTACTAGAAAATAACCCAATAATTTTAAAGCAAATCGTTTTATTTTCAATCTAATAACAAGGTGACACGGTGGTGTTAAAATTTACGGCTTCTCAATTGGGGTGCGCTTTTGATTTATAATAGATTTGTTTCTAAGTTACGAATGAAAATTACTTTGGGTTTGCGAAGGAAAATGTAAGTCATGGTTTAAAAGTGTTTACATATAGGTACAATTACCTAGGTAATGTGTATTGTTTTTACTCGACTACTATGAATCTAAAAGTTTTGGCAGTCCTATGTATATTTGTATATTCCAACATGGCGCCTAAACTAGGTACTGAACCGATTTTAATGAATGTGGTATCAATAAATTCTGTGGTATTATTGTTAAGTGGTATTATTTCATATCATTATTTATTAAATTTGTAATATAATTTGTTTTTTTTGTTATATACGTAAAAACTTTTTTTTTTCTTCTCATTCTTAAATACCCTGCACCAGCTTTGAATGAAACCTGTCCATCCAAAGGTTGCCTGGAAGAAATTGCAATGAGTAATAAGGCCGCCCTTTGTACATCACATTTTCATTTTTATCTTTTTTTTATAATTTATAGAATTGTATATTGTGTGTAAACCTTGGTGTACAAATAAAGTATTATCTATCTATCTATCTATCTATCTATCTAAATTCGTAGTCCCGGGTGACATGGGCTATTTGTATAAATTTTATCAAAAGTTTAGTCTTCCCCTACCCCTTTTCTTGTTTTCTTGCTCTTATGGGTTGGTAGTGATAGTCCACTTAAAAATTAAAAGTAAACGAAGCGACGTACTTACAAAGAACATCAGCTTGAGTCATCTCTTTAACATGTTTTTATGACACATGTCATTTCTATTTCATAGCTGCCAGCTATATCTTAACACTACCTATATAGACTAAGTCAATAGCAAGATTTCTAAAAACAATAACATTACAAACATCAGTTTAAGTTTTTAAAAGAATTTTAAGTTATTTTTCAACAAAATCTTTCGAGTTACATATTTCTAATGCATTTAAAAAGCATATCTATCAACCAACAAAAACAACTTAGTTAATGCTCGCTTGCACTTAAAAGATCTAAATATACCATAGACTTATCTTCGAAGTTTAACAGTAAAAAATACTGGACCATAGATTACCGTTACTCGTCGGTCAGTTATGGCCAAGTGCGACCATAGATAATAAAGTATGTCTTCGTCGCCGTGTTTCATTTCGAACGGATTAATTAAATTTGACAAGCCATTGTGACACGTTGAAAAAAAAACTGTTATAATGTGCGAGCTCTATGATCTTTAATCATTAATTTTAAACTTACAGCAAGTCATTTTATTGCGAGTTATTAAAAAATAATAATTTAAATAATCATCTGGTAGTATTCAGGCATATAATGGTACTTCAAAGTTCAATACCACAGAAAGTGACAGTAATTGTTCATCATCTATCTCGTGGACGGAAGTAAGTCATTACCGCTATTGTAAATAATGACTGCAGTAGATTTAGTCACACAAGATGGAGACGCAAGACGCTATGATGTAAGATGTCATGTGTCAATCATGCTAATAAACTTAATCGATAACTTTGAAGAGTTTAACTAGATCTTCCACTATGAGCTCACGTTTCTGAAACACGTTCCGAAAATGCTTTAAAAACAAAGATTAAAGCGGCCATAACTTCACTCAGGTCAAAAGAATCGTTAAGAATTGAATAGGTTTACTAATTCACTTTTGTTACTTCTATTCCACAGAGTAAAATAAACTTTGCATTGACCATAGATTATATTCGATTTTTTTTGTGAAATTATCTACGTTATTATGATAGTAGTTGTAATAATAACTTTACGTCTCTGAATATACCGTCCTCATATCTAGTACATATTAAAAAAAAATACTGACATTGAATGTACCGTGTCGCGACACTTCGACCTTGGCTTCGGTATTTGATAAATTAATCATAAGTTTTTAATAAAATGAAGTTTGAGTACACTTATTCGAACAGCAATACTCTAAATTACTTCGTAGGAAAGTTCTGTATTGTACTATTCTATGTAGACTTATTTCAGTGATTCTTCGCCCACATTTTTTTACCTTAACAAAAAAAGTATATAAAAATAGTTATTATAATTAAATTCTCGATTTATTATGTTCGAATAACTTATCTACAATATAATCTAATCATCATTACGGTTCAAATGATTTGTGAGAATATTAAATGTCTGAATCATAAACCAATTAATCACAAGTCAGTGATCTGAAATAATAGCGAAGAATTATGCAGTAAGTTTTGAGAATATGATAAATTATAGCACTTTGTATTTAAAATAAAATGCTTTTATCTACACATCTGAATACTGATCTATCTGCCGCATGTTAAATGTTATTCCTACATATTTGTGTGTCAAAACAACCATAAAACATGTAATTAACTAAACGTCGTCTATTCAAGAAAAAGCTTTTAGTACAAGCTACGTTTTGATGTTGTCATACTTTATTACTACGTGTCCGTTTTCAAAAAACCACTAAGTTTTAAACTTAATTTTGTTTTGCTCTTGAGTCCAAGAAATTTAAAAGGTAAAAGTTTTACCAACACATTAAAACACTCTTTATAGATGTTTTCAGTATTAAATACTAATGGTTTGGAACAGTTAATCCCAAAAGGTTGGAGCTATTTGGGGGGAACTATTTGAGATCGCTTAGCCTATAGAGTTAAATTATTTCACTCATTAGTTTGGGCTAGGCATTTCCATTCACGAATTACTGACCTTAGCTGCATTCGTATTGTACTATTTGGTCAAGTGAGCACAATCGCATTTTTAGTAAAACATATTTCCAGAACCATAGAGATGAAATTGTTTTCATTTTGAGAAATTAGATAATTTGGCCTTATATACATAATTTTGATGTGTTTATGTTGAGACCTGCATTGATGTTCACATGAAACTATTTACCTACAAAGAAAGACCACTGTGGTCAGTTGACCCAATGTTTACATCTAGTTGATCGAATGTGTGGGTAGTTGAAACAAAACATTTTGATGTTATTATTATTTTTATTTCTATCAAAGCAACGACGCGATTTATTACTTTGTTCCTCTTAATTTTGCAATAATCATGTCTAGAAACTTTTTTCCATATTATTCTGAAATACTAGGAGTGCTGCAAAGTATAACGGAAGACCAATTAGACTGAACAAACTGCAGAAGAAAGGTACATGTAGAAATTATTCTCAGAAAGTGATGAAATGTCATTGCAGTATTTTTAGACAAGAAAATATTTCTTCGAGTGATGACGACACTTATAGTAATTCTGATTATAGGTGTAAGTATATAATTCTAATCATTGATGTGAAGTTTGCAAATAAGTTATTATTATTTTCACCTCCCTCCACTCACATTCTCCTTCCCATACCCCAAAGGCCGGCAAAGCACTTATGACGCCTCGGTGTTGCAGGTGTTTATGGGCGGCGGTAATCGCTTACCATCAGGCGATACATTTGCTCGTTTGCCTGCGGTTTCATAAGAAAAAAATTGAAGAGCTCGAGTTCTTTATATATATTTCATTGTTTTATATTCAGTACTTCTCTGGTTTACGGAGCACAAATAAAAATGTAAGATAAGGTAGAGGTCAAAGCGCCTTCTCGCCGATAGTCCCTATAAGTTTTTATAATAGTTTGGATTTAGAGGTAAACAATTCCTGGGTTTTGTTTAAGAACAGACAGATAAAAAAAATGGCAGCCATAAGAACTGCCTATAAAAATTTCATTATATTTATATTAAAATTATCAACATCAAACATTAGCATATCGGTGACGCGAACTCATAAGATATTCCCATACCAAAAAGTACTGAACGCGACCAAAGAAGTTTTCACTTCGAATATTGTATGTGTGCATGTCGGTGACGCGAACTCATAAGATTTTCTCCTGCCAAAAATTGCTTAACGCGACTCAAGAAGATTTTACTTCAAAAATTGGTTGAAAAAAGTTTAATTCATCTCCTGGCCAGAAAATTAGAAGGCGAAGAGACTTATGATACTCTGACATCATAGACCTCATGCCCCAGTAAAGACATACCTATAGAGTTCGAAGAAGTACATAACAGAAAGAGAAGAATGTGTTTCATGCAAAAACGTTGAAACAAAAAATATTGTAAGATGTCTAAAAATCCTGTATGTGGCTCTTGCAATATCAACAAAGCTTTCAAATCTCAACAGTGTGCTTAAAATTTTTGGCTTTAGCGTATTTTTTTTTATTTTAATAATAATTATACTTTTACATGCTATGCGTATGTTACTTTCATTTAAAAATTTATAAAACACATTAAAATACAATTCATAAATACACGTTACAATACAACATATGACCCCACTTGGTCTTTGTAGGTAGAAAAAGTCGACCTTCCTACTTACTGTTAATCATTAAATATTCTTTAGAGAAGGCTACTAACTTACCTGCAATACCTAATTCATCACCTAGGTTCGATTCAAAGTTCAACGGTCTCTTTATTCCAACCTGGAATCTTCAAAACAATAATTCTGAATTCTATAAGTTCTGTAACATTTCATTGTTTTATTACACCAGGTTCCTTCGAAGTGCGTAAGGAAGTTACGTACATTACTCGATAGCCCCAAGGCGCAATGGTTATAAGAAAGCTATTTTATTGGCTCGAAGGCCCAACTCGAAATAATTTCGGTTGCCGCTAGGATCTCAAGTTGAAACTTTATTGTAGACAGAAATTGTTTCATTATAGACTTCGGTCGTTCAGTTGATTGTCAATCAGAATAGCTATCTAAAGGAGTAATTTCTCGAAAATCTTATGCAGAAATCATTTATTTAGGCCATTAGATAAGCAAACTTTCAATCTCGAGTTCATATATGCGAACAATCGTTTTATATAACACTGTTTTATGAGTTTCTTCATACCGCATTTCTGTACTAACCAAGTGACACGTTCTTGATTCCCGAAATCTGCAGCGTACTGACTTTTCCCTTTATAAATTCGACCGGATTTGCGTGTAGAAGAACGAATGTAACGATAACACCAATCGTTCATTTATGTTAGATTACAGAATGGTGGTGAGTCAAACCTCGCGCAGGTTTTACGAGTTTCGTATAACTCTGAAATCGGCTCTGAAGTCGTTTTCAGAACTCATTTGAGAAGTTTGGTGTCATCAAAAGTGGGCATTTGTGCGTTATACTTTCCCTACTTGACGTACTTAATCTATAAAACCGCTAAACCTATTCAATAAAATACCATTCAAAATATTTACGAAGCGTTTTATTTTATAGAATTACAACCCCATGTTTTCACATGTGAAAGTATTTGACGTCATTCATAAAATCCCATTAAGCGCCATCCCGTCATAATAACATTAGGATATTTCAAAAGTGTCGTACACATTTGCGACCCTTGTAATACCACTGTCAACGCTAGTAATAACATCAGGTAAAAATTGTAGGCCGAACTTGTCCCTCGGATCGGAAAGGGCCCTATCGGTTGTCTCTTTCATTAATTGGTTCAAGAGGACAGGATACCTTGGGCCAGAGAAAACCGAAACAGATAGATCACGTAGCATTTGTCATTTAAAAAACCTTCAACGGGAATCTGAACACTCGGCCCAACGATAAAAATTAAGAGTACCTAAAATAATTGAACTCTTTTATTTGAGTCGTAACTCGGAACATTTCGGATACTTTGAACGCAATCAAGTTTGCCTCCACTTCTTTGGAGTTAAATTGAGACATTGAATGTTTGCTGTTTTCTTTTCCCTCCAATTTCACGCCAATAGCAAAAGTAAAAAGGTTCGCTCGCCAATACCACCAACATGGAAAGCGATATACGACCTCGCTGCAGAGAACCATTTTCTTTTAATGTTTTCATGAGTCCCGAGAACTAAAGAGCGTGTAACAACGTATCTGTTCCTTGCCTTTTAATAGCCCAAGAACGAACAAACTGCCAAGTATTAAGTTTTATCAACCATCTGCAGGAATGTCACGTCTTTATTACTACTTATTCTTTGTCCTCATGAATGCAGCGACCATGAGAGCAGGAGAGAACGATATGTGGAGCCTGCTCGGGTATTGTGGTTTTTGCCACGCATGAATAGGTAGGGAAACGATCGTCCCTTTCGGGCATAGTAGTTCAATTCAATAAAAAATGGCGTACCTGAACCGGTCCCTTGACATGTTTACACATTTTTATAACTATTACATAGGATTTTTTATACGAATTTTCGATTGAGATTTAATCCATAGCGTTATTAAAAAAGTTTTAGGATTATTGCGGTGATGTTTGCCTTGGCACGCGAAATTTCAAAATTTTGATTTTATTTTACCACTTATCCCGTAAGTAATAGCTAAAGGACGTTGATTTATCAGCCTCGTGGAAATACATTTAGAGCACACATAACTTGTTTTAAATGTAAAGTCATTAATATTCACATGAAATGTTAATTTAGGTACAACAGTAAGAAAGCGACGCTCACTTTGTTGGAATATAGAAATTATGTTGTTATGAATATCAAATGAAACATGTGTACATATAATATAATTAACTAAATTGGGCTACTTATGTGGCTTCTCTTATATAAGTTATAGTACTACTTTAACTTTGACCTACATTGAAGACGTACTTATTAATTATACGTACACATGGTAGGCTAAAAAGATTTTCATAATAATTCGTTACTTAAAAATATACACTGAAAATGATTCTTAAAATACTATTACTTTTTTATTAAATATTCACTCTCTGTTCTGCCATAAATTTGAAAAAGTGAAACAGCACAGCATAAAAATAAACAATTCACTTAAACACAATTTGAAACTCAAACATTGCTAGCTAATACAATAAAAACAAATTGTATTTGAACTCAATCGAATCGTTTGTCTATGTTCGCTGTTTAAAAAATAAAAATCCAATATGGCGGGTGCTAGCACTCACAGCTGACTCAGCGGCACCTTACGATGGCGTCCGTCGCTTTGTCCCGGTGCCTTTTGCTAAGTATTGCGTTTGTTACGGGCATTTTATCTTTTTGAAAGCACCGGTGCCGTACCGACGTATTGCTGCAAAATTGGTAGGTATTTGAAAAAAAATCCTAGTGCTCACAAAGTGACTCGTAAAGTAGGTAATTTTGTTTAAAGGTAAAGTTTGACTGCAAAATGTAAATAATATTTGCGCCAAAGATAATTTTGATAATATAAAACGCTTTTAAAATTAAGAGAAACATTATTTACTTGTATGATAACTTGAGTATCCATCGGCCTATGTCTTACCAGAATTCCTAAAAATTGTAAATTTCAATCGTATTTATAGATCGACTTATGATTTATTTTTGTACTTGCCATTTTCGTACACTCATACCATAAATTCGGTGAGTTTGAATAAATATTACACCACACTCGTATGTAAATCATCAGCATTGGCCCGTGCGAAAAATAATTATATTCAACTTTTGCACAAGAAACCATTCGGTAATTGAATATATTCCATTCAAAGGTTGAATGCTTAACCAACCAACTTTCATATGAAATGAGCAAGTCTTGTATTAAACTTTCTTATTCTTTTTAAATAAAGTGGCATTGTTTTTTAAGAGCCGGTGACCTTAGAGAAAGTACATGTAGATGGTACGTATTCAAATTAATAAATTGTTTACAAACGATCGTTAGCTGTCTGTGAGAAGCACATCTAACAAGAGACACCATTTTGTTTCATCATTAAACAAAATGAATATAACATTTATAATGTTTTGTTAGGCTGTTATTGTTCTTAAATAAAACTAAACCTATACGACTAAAATAAACAAGTTAGAAATCATTTAAACCGCTTGATTATACCAACATCCAATAACTTAGTAAAAGCTGTATTTCTATTCTTTTAATAGTATATTTGCTATAAAATAACTTAGCTTTAATATTGGAGTATCTCATAAAATTGGATATATTTAAATATCGATGAACTATGACCCGTAAATGAGGCTTAACTCGGCAGCTTTACGGGACCGTTGTATTAAATATTTAAGTATTCAATATATGCTAAATATCATATGGTATGTCAAATATGTCTTAATACACTGCAGCGGTTGATTTACGTAAACTTAAATAGAGATTTGCATACCACAAATTTACATTTATTGAGTTAGTGTTTGTTTACATTTAATTATTTTAACGAATATTTTGTTTATGATAATGATGAAAACCATTCTTATTATACGTATTAAAATGACATAAATATTCATCGGAATTATTTTCTACTGGCTATTTATGTAGAAATAATGGAATAGCTGTTTCGTAGGAAATTTTTAACATGGACTGCTATTACTGCAAGTGTCGATTCTGGCAGGCGGCTGGTCATAAAAGACATAGATTCTAACTGGAAATAATTTTGGTATATGATTTTTATATCTCATAGAATGAAAGAATCAATACAGTGACATACACATTTTTACCGCGATACAAAGTGCGGGCAAAAGCTGTAAATACATAAGGAATATTATTTGTACGCATTTTAACCTCAAAATATAATTGGTGTTAGTGCATAAATCTTAAAATTTTATGCAATAAGTATTTTTTGGAAATTCACAAATGACCATACAAATAATACTCGTATTTCAAGATATCTTGGCCAACCAGATTAATAAATTAAAAGGTTAATAACTTATGATCGAATTTCGATCATCCGGTAATTGCTTGTATTAATTAATTTCCTATGGAATAAATAGAACTATTGAAACTTATACTATTTCGGTGATCATAAATGTATGTTAAAATTTATTCGTTATGCAATTATGTTAAATTAGTTTTTGGTTAGTCAAATGTATTTTGATTAGTGTTATAACTTTTAAAACACTTGCCGGCAATAACCTAATATAATTATTGAGTGGCAGGTGGACTATTAGAGGTATATTATAGAAGCTATTGCTATTTTAGGGATTGCATCAGAAACTAGGTGATCCGATAAAGAACCAGGGTCATCGACATAGCCCACAGGATTAGCAAGCTGAAATGGCAGTGGGCTGGCCACATTTGCCGAAGAACCAATAACCGTTGGGGTAAACGAATTCTTGAGTGGAGACCGCGTCTCGGCAAACGTAGTGTAGGACGTCCATAGGCCAGGTGGAGCGATGATTTGCGCAGGACGGCTGGCAGGAGCTGGATGCGAGAAGCCATAGATCGAACTAAGTGGCGTGAAATTGTAGAGGCCTATGTCCAGTAGCGGACTGCGATAGGCTGATGACGACGATGATGATGATTGCTATTTTTATTATGTGAATCAGTAGCTAATATCTTTTTATCTATTATTGCCCTTTCAATCTTCATTCTTGAAATAAAGCTCACTTGTGCTTTGATTGTGCTATTTAATTATCTTTTTTTTACCTGACCGGTTTCGCTCTATGACATGATCTAAAGTTGCTGAATCATAAGCTAATAAATGTGGAATCACAGAAAATTTAGTATGTCAGTGTAAAATTCTTCCCGAAAATGGGAAAGTAGTGGTATCTAAAAATCTACTAATACTGATTGTTCAGTCGACGTTATGTCAGATTATAATATTGGAAAATTCGAATTAATCAATTTTTCAATCTTCACTTAATTTTTTCAACTCAAAGTCTCTTTAAAATCGGTCCAGCCGTTTCAGGAATTAGCCGGAACAAACAGACAGACAAATCTTATTTTGGTATATGTACCGTGTGCATATGCATTTAGTGAACAGAGGTTATTTTAATATTACCAACAGACACTCGAGTTGTGTATGTATATATAAAAATGCATAAGTTTGTACAGTACTGGGCAAGAAATAATGCATGTCGGCCTCTGGAAAGTGACATTCGGGTAATTTCAGCTTTGTAGAGCATTGTCCCTTTCGCACACTACATGTGTTACGTTTTGTCAGTCGTTCAACAAACGCGGTAGAGTTACGGAGTGTTAGTATTTCGTGCGAAAGGGACAACGCTCTACAAAGCCGAAATTAGCCGAATGTCTCTTTTGTACATGGTCGTTTATATGTTATGCTCCTGAATGTAAACTGTTTTAACTGGTGTACAATAAAGCTTATTCTATTCTTTCTACAGGTCAATGTGCTTTATTTCTTGCCCAGTGCTGTATTGGTAATCTGGTTATCATATTATAGACTTTGCCTAGTTTGGTCACAAAGGGCCGTATGTAGTTACTATAGTCTGTAAAATATCTACGCTTTTGAATATATATAGGTAGGATACTGATTCGGTCGACTGCTGAGCTTGACGTCTCAGGTTCGATTCCCAGGTCGGACCGGTTTTGTATGATCTGTTTGTTCTTTTTTGTGTATAAACTGAATGTACTAGTTGAGCGGTGTTACCCGCGTTACAAAGATATCATGTGAATTGTATCTTTATAAATTGTAGCCTATGTATGTGTTATTCTAATGTATAAGCTACATTATTGTAAATTTTCATTAAAATTCGTTCAGTAGTTTTTACGTGAAAGAGTAATAAACATTCATCCATACTTATACTTTGCGTTTATAATATTAATAGGATTTACAAAAAAAGTATCATTCACCAACAACCCATAATGTCCCACTGCTGGGTTCGGGTCTCCTCTCAGGAGACGGTTAAGGCCATACATCCCCACGCTGGCCAAGTGCGTGTTGGAAACTGGCAAGACAACGTTGTGGCCACGTTATCTTACCGTTGGATGTTTTTAAGCCGCCCGAAGACCTCCAACTAAGCTTCACGCCTGTTATCTTATGATAACAACCGGGACAGACTGCTTAACGTGACCTTTGAATCACAGAGACGGTCATCGTGAAATGCCACCAGCGGTCACCCATCCAGGTACTGACCACGCCGCCGTTTCTTACCCTCGGTGATTGTTTCTAATCACCGATTGTAAATGGGCTATGAGCGCCTCAAAAAAGTATATATGTTTTAATATCAGTTGTTTACCCGTAGTACAGACTCTGCTTAGTTTGGCACTAGATGGCGTCATGTGTCACATGACAAAAATATTATTATTATATTATGTTAATATAATGTTTTTAAACATATATTAAAAACCCGTAGCTAAGTAGATATCGCTATAAGATCCAATTAATAGAGGCCAAAAGACCCGTCAAGTTCAATAGTAATTACGCATATAAGACAATACGGGATTACCCGCGTAATGTACCTAAACCACACATTGTTCGCAATTGAATAATCGTAAGTTAGTCATGACATTGAATACGAATAAATTCTTGGACTTTCCCTAAACTAAGTCACATTCAAACGCGTGCGAAACCATAAGCCGTGAATATATGGAACTCAGTTTGTAATATCGTTGCGAATTCGCAATCAACTATCTTGGTACGGGTTTTCGCATTCGCATGATCATGTATTTCCTAAATGTTTATGTAATAGGCTAATTTAAAAAAAGATACTTTACATCAACCTCACCCCCTCCCCATCCCCCAAAGGCCGGCAACACACTAGTGACACCTCCGGTATTACGGGTGTCCGTGGGCGGCGGTAATCGTTTACCATCAGGCGATATGTCTGCTCGTTTTCCCCTTATTCCATAAAAAACGTGTTATATCAACTCGAGAGCTAGATACACGACTCCCAAATGTAAATAATTACATCCAAAAATGATTAGAACCGTTGTTTAATAAAATACGTTTAATTTTGTTTTAATGTCGCTCTGTGTAATTTTACACAAAGAAAAAGTTCCGAAAAGTTTTTTTTTAATTTTATTACTTTGTTTTTTTTAGTTTCATGTACCCAGTGCCATTCTCACGACTAAGACGAATCTATTGACACCACTCACATAAAAATAAGATGAGCGGTTTAGGCTCTAGGGCGTGCCAAAGCAATATACATACATACGCGAAAAACATAACCCCCTTCTTTCTCAGTCGTGTAAGTAGAGCGATCATCGAATGTATATTTTATATTACAAACAAATAATTATTGAAGTTGTAACACTAATAAAATGAATAAATATAAAGATAGGTACAAAATATGAAAAACATGAACAATGATTTGAATGTTGAAATATGTTACGCCAACGTGGGCCCTGGAGAGTACACCCAATTATGATTAGCATATTCATTTACTAATTGTGTTTCAACCATTATAGTGTTATGTTATAATTAAACATAAAGGTGTATTTCAATAACAATAGATTTAAAAGCGATGGTTATTGTTTTCGATAGTATTCTACTGTGTGGTGAAAGGAGTAAGAACACGGTGTTACAATCCTTATTTACGCATTGGGTATTGTAAGAGTCGGCTAAGGGAGCTAATTACAACAGCATTGCAAAGAAAAGAAAAACTGGAAACTAACCTGATGTCCAGCCGTCTCTTTTGTATGGAGAGGGCTATATCTTGAAGCGGAATTTTCTAAATAACTTCCGGAAGCTACATAAACTGTAGGAACCTGTTCCCAATACGTACTTTAGTGGACAGTAGTAACAAGTCTTTCAACCTTAGTCCCAAAGAAAGACACAAAACATTGAAATACCAATCGAAAGCTACAACAATTAGGAGCATCACCAAAGTAGCAGATGTTACAGTAAATAAATGAACCTTGAAATGGACTGGTCACATGATGAGATCAACAACAGGAAAGTGAACCAAAAAATTAACGAAGTGGTACCCACGGAACGGAAAGAGACGTAGAGGGAGACAGAAAAAACATGGGAAGACGATTTGCCGAAGGGTTGGAGAAGGACAGCAATGGGCAGTTAAATGTGGAGGAATCTTAAGAAGGCCTATATCACAAGACAGATTGAACTGGTAACTGACAGTAAATATTAAATTATATGCCTACAAAAAATAAGAATAGTAAAGTTAATAGTTAGGGATCGCATCAGAAACGAGGTGATCCAACAAAACTAGGGTCATCTACATAGCTCACAGGATTATCAAGCTGAAGTGGCAGTGGGCTGGCCACATTTGCCGAAGAACCGATAACCGTTGGGGTAAACGAGTTCTTGAGTGGAGATGGCGTCTCGGCAAACGAAGTGTAAGACGTCCATTGGCCAGGTGGAGCGATGATTTGCGCAAGACGGCTGGCAGGAGCTGGATGCGAGAAGCCATAGATCGAACTAAGTGGCGTGAAATTAGAGAGGCCTATATCCAGTAGTGGACTGCGATGGGCTGATGATGATGAATTTAATATAGTATAATTAAGTACAGTTAGCATAGTCTCATGTTATATCACAAATTGTGCAAAGGTCAGAGTGACAAAAGGCTATTTTTAGTAACAAGTAAGTACCCTAAGGACGAACAAAGCCCTGCCATATAAAAAAATACATGTGCAAACTAAAAAAAAAACTATTGTAAGTAACGTCTCTATTCTAACAAATCGCTTATGTGACGTCACGGGGTGGTACTGCATTCACTGCATTTATGGTCCATACTATTAACAAAAGCTTCTTTCCAGCCGGGAAGAATTGCTATTGTTAATGAAATCGATAATAGAAATAATGATCGATGAGGAGTGTTATCGAATAAATCGATATTCTTTCTGATATTGGAGTCTTAATAAAAGTGCCGTAACCATACTAATATGTAGTAATATAAATCGAAAAGTAAGCCTATTTCTTATGCTTTCATGGCTAAACTGGTGCAACTGGAGATACCTATCTATCTGATTCTTGAGGAAGGACATAAGGCTGCTCTTAAATTCGATAACCGACACACGCGGACTTAACCACGGGCATAAGTTAGTACTTTAATCTAAACTTTTTCTTATATGAAAGTGAAGATCCCACTTAAAGCCCTCTCAAATTCTTTGAACTTTCACATGATCAAACTTGTTACCTACTATTTAACAACACCGCTTGACTGCTTACACATCTCAAGTGCGATAGAGATAGAAACAGTGGGACATAATTCACGCACCTTTTAGTAGTGGTGCCATAAATCTTTTGTAGCCGATTCGCATTGCCTGCGCGGGCGCATAAAGATACGCCGCTTACCCTTAGATCACGAGAAATACTTTTAAACGTAACCGACGAATATTGTAAAGTACTTTATATAGGTACTTTAAATCGTAATTAACGTTAAAACATACTGTCAGTTCTTCTTCAAAAGTAGTACAAATTTCTTTGTAGAAATATGTATAAAGTAATAATTTGTTCGTGGACAGAGATGATTCCTCTAGGCCGCCATAGTGTGGGTCATCATGCTGCAGTGTCGTTATTCGTATTAAGGATATTGATCACCACTCTTAGATTCTGCTCATGCTTTCCATCAGACAGGGCAATCATTTTGGTAGTTAAACATAAAAATGATTGGTTGGACTACCAATAAATGCAGATAAGTAACAAATGATGACTAAAGTATCCTAAACCGTGGGAGAGCCACGCTTCGGCATGAATGGGCCGGCTCGACCGGAGTGATACCACGGCCTCACAGAAAACCGGTGTTAAACAGCGCTTACGCTGTGTTTCATCGAGTGAGTCAGGATACCGGAGGCCCATACCCCAATCCAACGCCCCCTATCCCCCTCACCATCCCCCTTCCCCCCAGGCCGCCATAGTGTGGGTCACCATGCTGCATTGTTCTTTTTTGCATTGAGGATGGTGACCACCACTCTTGGATTCTGCTCATGCTTTCCATCAGGCAGGGCAGAGTCATTTTGGCAGCTTAAATATAAAAAAATAAATAAACCTTGACAATAAAACAATTGTTTCTTGAAAAAAGTATTTATTTCAAGACTGACATGGTATTTTAGAATACATTTTGAAATTTCGAATATTATTTTAAAAAGTTGTAAGTATGTTCTAAATGTAAATTGATAGACGAGTAGGATTATGGCTGTCGAAAATTCCACGCTGATTGATTACAAAATACTCACATGTATAATGGAATAGAAATCTTATAGCTTTCCCCGATATTAGGTGGATATAGAAACTGGGTCAAACGTGCCCTTCCCGCGTATCTTGCCCGGCCCGATCTGACCAGCACTGCAATAGATCTGATAACAATAACTTGCTTATTGCATATTTGAAACAAGATGGCGGTAACAGAATTACTTTCGTTAGTTTAGATAGCTCTAATACCAAACGATACAAAGTTTATTACATTCGAGATTTACCTTTGCGCAACAACTGTAGGTACTCATTTAATTTAATATATGTATAAGAATAATTCAGATTTTCATTAAACATATTAATTCATTTATTTATTATTTACAGTAAACATGTAATAATTAAACGAAATATGAATGTTGATATGTTAAGTTGTCTCTTTAAATCAAATCCAGTTTGAAATACTAGTGTTTTCGCTTGTCAATTTCAGTTTCTAATCAACATGACAGCTGTCAACAGTGTCATGCATGTGCACATTAAATGTTAATAAACAACATAGCGTGGTATTATTTAGGACGTTGAATTATGAACCCACTCAATTAAAAAACCACCCGCTGTTTTAAAAGTCGGGTTAATAACAAGTTGTGTTACAAAATTTAAATATTTTAAGGTAAACCTTAATTGCTTTGTTGGTTTTCCCGCAACATCTGATAAAGTAAACCATTGTTTGGATAAAACCTCATTTGGATCTAGTTGGGTTAATGTTAATTCCAATTTCACTCAATACTTAACACAGTTCTTGAATCCCCTGGCTGGGTTTAAATCCCCTGGTCATGTCAAAGTTTACTCCTCTCCTCCCTTGTCCTACCAACTAGGTCACGCTAAATGTTACATCTACAAATCGCATTGCACACAAATGCCTTAAACTTAGAAAACTAAGAATAATGAGGTTCAGGTTAATTATTCAACTAAATAACAGATGTACAACACCTCTAGTGTAATAACAGGGATGAGCTAGTTAATTTTGTTACAATAATAGATCTGTATATCTGTTACATAATACTGGCTGGTTTGAGAGATGATGTATTAGGTATGTGGTTTTAAAAAAAGAACTTCGAATGATGTGGTAAATGGGTCTTGCTTTCGGTCGATCTGAATGAATTGTTATTGAAAATCCAATCTAATATGAACCTTCATTTTATAGAGTTTTGTATTATGGCAGCTTATAATGTGTATTCTAGATATGTAGGTATGTATTATTCATCTGTTTTTTTTTTTTTTATTGTGGAGTAGATAATGTTAGGAATGTTAAAGTATTCCGAACATGATATGCATCTATGCTATATTTGTATAAATTATTATTTGATTCATAAAACGATTGCTGCTAGATAAAAATATATTGTAAAACCAGTAAGACGTATTCAGGTATATATAAATATTCTTTCTTTAAAATGTTATTCAAATTATTGTCATGAGGAAAATTTCATAAAGTTATTTATGAACTGAAATATATAAGTCGCAAATATAATAGGTATTTTGTATTGAAATACCTCAAAGTAGATAATATTATTTTGATAAGGAAAAATATAAGCCAAATTTAACCATTGTGACATGACTTGCAGAAATGTCGGGTTAACTACCCGCCATTTCTCTTTTGTACAGTTAGCTCCGAAATGGTAGTAACACAAACAGTTTCAGAGTCTGATTGTACTTTCCGTGCGTTAATTGGATGGTTAATCCTATCCTAACATGTGACTAGTGAGCGAGTTCTTTTTCATATAAACATTGTAAATTTTGATTTCTTAATTGGTATCATTGTGACGTTACATTATTTCTCCATATCGCAATGAATATATGTTTTGTAAAACGAAAAAAAATACTCCATCCTTTTTAATTAGTCAAACATATCTTCAAACGTCAACTGTCAACAGTCAATAATTTTTATTCGAAACTAGCAGAGCGCCATGTTAATAAAGTTACTCCTAATATATTCAGCTATCTGCCTGAGAAAGTCTCATCGAAATCGGTAGAGCCATTACATTCACTGAAAAGCTGTTAATTTAAAAAAGACTACAATTTTATTTAATTATATAGTCATCAACAACCCATAATGTCCCACTGCTGGGCTCGGGTCTCCTCTCAGGAGAGGGTTTAGGCCATACGTCCCCACGCTGGCCAAGTGCGGGTTGGGGACTGGCAAGACAACTTTGTGGCTACGTAATCTTGCTGTTGGATGTTTTTAAGTCGCCCAAGGGCCTCCAACTAAGCTTCACGACTGTTATCCTATGATAACAACCAGGACCGACTGCGTAACGTGACCTCCGAATCACGGAGACGCTCATGGTAACATGCCACCAGCGGTCACCCATCCAGGTACTGACCGCGCCGTCGTTGCTTGCCCTCGCTGATAGTTTCTAATCACCGAGTGCAACTGGGCTATGAGCGCCTAATTATATAGATATTATCGTTATCGTTCAAATTTCGAATCCAATGTTTTCAGTATGGTATAAACCATACAACAAAAATCTCGAATAAACAAGAGACGAATGCTTCGGATCATTAATTTGACACTCGGAATATCTCAGAAGTGTTACAATGGCCGTACGTACCCGCCCACAACACGTTTACAGGTTAAAGGTTGCTTCTTTTTAAATGTGGCTCGAGTTAGCTAACCCTGCTTTTGTTAATGGAATTGTAATGAGCACGCCGGCCGAATAGGCCCCATGTGATTTAGAGGCTTTTGAGCTAGTACCTACCTACCTACCTACTTTGTACCTACATACTTTGAAGAATACTAGGTGTTTGCAACTTTCCCGGCATTTCTCGAATTTGTTGGTGCTCTTTGGTCTTTGGTCATAGTTTTTTCTTAAAATCTGGATTTGCGTTAAATATTTGGTGTTGTATCGTAGTTTTAAGTTAAACTTCTTTGTGAAAGTGTTATCTATAGTCGAAGTAAATAGTTTATCCTCTAACGAGGGTTTTTAAGCAGTTGATGATATTCTTGGTAAAATCCTTTATTTATTATCCTTTAATTCCTAAATATATATATATATGACTATATGTTATTTTCTTGTTAAAGCATAACACAATTTGATTTATCTATAACAAATATTTATTTATTAGATACAGATAAATTTTACATAACAAATATCTCTATGAAATAAATAGGTAGGTACTAACCTAGAACAGAGAATCGACAATTAAATGTTCATGTTTTATTATTCTTATTATAAACCTTAAATCGTCTTTTGCACTTTAGTAAATTCACAAACACAACTGAGTTTCAAAGAAGTTATAGAAAAAACATTTTTAATTTTCTTATCTGTTACTATTCGATGGGAACAAAGAAAAAATATGTGTTTTACATTCTCCCCACTGGTGGCTCCCTCTTGTGGCTGAGCTCATATGTACATACTCAAATTTCGATGTCTGTGTCAACGTCAACACAAAGCTTACATATATATTATGCTTACACCCCTAAACCCCTGCACCACGATAACCGATATACACACGGGCGCAGCCACGAACAAAAGCTAGTAAGTAACCTAAAAATCTTAGATGTATTTTTTGCATTAAACACATACATCATCTTTACAAATAATTTTTGTCATTCCGATCTAACAAGAATATTTGTATAATATTATTTAAAAAAAAAGTAATGTTTACAAATTGATAAATAACAAAAAAAGTTTGAACGCTAAACTGTGTTCTATTTTCAAATCTTAATTGACTGAACTCATACGAATGAACGACTGAACTAACAAATGACATTCGAAATGCACGCGGACACTGTGTAGATGTTGTGTTGTTTTGTCTAATCTGTCAAATAAATTGTGGGTAAATCTACAAATAGTGATACCAGACTTAATTTACTTCTCCTCAGATGTGCGTGGAGGAATCCTTTAGAATTGTTATTTGTGTTTATGAGACATAAGAAAAGGCATTTATGTTGACGAAATGTTGGTCAGTTTATGTTATTTCTTTGATGTTTTGCTGCTATGTTTTAAATGTGATTTTATTTTATTAACCTAATCTTTTAAATCTACCTTTAATTATATTTAAAAAATAATTTACTTCTGTACCACATTTAATATTATTAGAACAACACGAATTAATTAAATCCTATTCCTTACAACACTTACAGATTCTCAACCAACATTAAACCCTAAAGCTAAAGTGGTTAAGATCGAGTTTCATAAACTCGCCCGAAGTAAGTTCTTTTCTAATTTGAATTGTTCTTTTTTTAAATGTGGTCCTACTTGAACGTTTCTTTGTTGAAACCCGTTATTGTCTTTATTTTTAATCAGTGTTGCTAGTTGTCACAACAGAGTTAACCTCTTTACTGCGGTACATTTTATCACAAACTATATTAAACACTTGTTCCATTTTTATAAGTTGGTTAACGACAAATCTAAACCGATGTATTTAGTACCGTTTTATAGCCAGCATGCATGTTGGATGTTTTATGAGTTGCGCTGACGAAGATGGCACAGATATCGTTTTACTATATATAGTGAATTCGGTACATGTGGAGACAGATGAACTCATTTCTTCTGAAGATATTAGTAAAATGGTTTTGCTATGAAATTTAATAACTTTGAAAAGTTATTACTTCAGTCCTAGCTTCTACAAACGGTAATGAATAATTATAGTAAAGACCAGAACCCTTATTTATTTTAAACATACATGTAAATATAAGAAAAAATACCTACTAAATTTACTTACCTCATATTAGTATATACAAACATACACATCCTCAACAAGATTAGAAGTATGGCAACTCTATAAAAAAAGCTAATCTCGAACTACTTAACTACATGTTTAGAATAACAAATTAACCCATCTCTTCTATAATGAAATACTATTTCAGAACACGCCCAAAGTATACCCAACCCTTCGAAACTAAGGATATCGCTTCAAGGACTTGGGAAGTCGATCAAAGTGGGATTTGTGTTGAGATCCGCGCGGCAGCAGAGGGTTGTTGCTTCGTAAATTGAAATTTTGTTTTTGTTTATTCAAATCGTCAGGTGAGATTTGGCGGGTTGGATTGGAATTTGCTACCGATTGTTTATGGTATTAATTGAAAATAAATGGATCATAAATCAAATATATTATTTCTATGGCTTCCGACTCGGGGGTCTTAAGCTATGCCATGATTTTCGCTCTTGTCCCTGACTTCGCTCGTTAACATATATAACGTCAAATAATTTAAGTATTGATATAGCGGAAATAAAAGGACGCGCTCATAGCCTAATTGCACTCGGTGATTAGAAACAATCAGCGAGGGTAAGTGATGACTGCGCGGTTAGTACCTAGATGGGTGACCGCTGGTGGCATTGTTGCCATGAGCGTCTCTGTGGTCACGTTAAGCTGTCGGTCCCGGTTGTTATCGTGGGATAAAGTCGTGAAGCTCAGTTGGAGGCCTTTGGGTGGCTTAAAAACATCCAACGGCAAGATTACGTAGCCACAACATTGTCTTACCAGTCCCCAACCCGCACTTGGCCAGCGTGGGTACGTATGGCCTTAACCCTCTCCTGAGAGGAGACCTGAGCTCAGTAGTGGGACATTATGGGTTGTTGATTGATTGGTTGATGATGATAACAATATTTGTTTTTTATTCTTATTTTCACTGGACCCTCACAGACTGATTAGCGGTTTTGGCTACTGAGTAAGAGACATGGATTTTTATTCCCACCAAGGACAAATAAGTCCCCATGTGATTAGTAATAACTTATCCTTTAAAACCTCGTTTTATACTGAATTTAAATGTTTTATATCTATATACCTAATTAACATGAAACTACAGAAAAAAATACGTGTAGAAATAAGCAATCTTCAACGGCTACATCCGTTATTAAGTTCTCAATTTTAGTCAATTAGTATACAAATGGCGTGGGTGTTCAATTATACGGTTTGTATCAGAATATAACTAGTTATTGATGTTAAACTAGGTTTAGAGAAGAATAAAAATGCCACGACTAGGCGACTGTCTTATACATTGTCCTTAATAAGTCTTCTATCTTACACCTTTAAATGAGCAATTCTTGGATACAATATATATAAACTGAATCCCGGAAACGGCTCGAACGATTTACATAAAATTTAGCAGTTTTCGGGGACGATAAATTGATGTAGCAAGGATTGATTTTTGAAAATTTACCAAATATAAAAATACCGAACGAAGTCCAGTCATCCAGGTATTTATATTTTTTTCTAGCTCAGCTCCGCGGTGTTACCCGCGGTACAAAGATATTGTGTGAATTGTATCTTTATAAATTGTAGCCTATGTGTTATTCTGATGTATGAGCTATATTATTGTAAAGTTTCATTATAATACATTCAGTAGTTTATACGTGAAACAAACATCCATCCATACTTACAAACAAAACTTTCGCGTTTATGATATTAGTAGGATGGTAGAACATAGCGTTGGCATGGAAAAACATGTAATAATGGGACAGTATTCAAAATGCGGCAGGACAATTGTGTTTTTTCTAAAATTTTTTCTGTTGGTAATTATATAGTTTGACAATGGGGCTTATGACCCATTACAAAATGTAACTTAAGTAACGATACATTTTTTTAAAAGTATTTCGTAATATTTTATTATTATATTTGCGCTATAAAAGTAAATAAAAAAAAACTATCAACCTTCCCATTGGTTAGGTTTCATTTCTCTTGTTAATTATTATTTATTATTATTTCTGAAAAGGGTGGCAAACGAGCAGACTTATAGCAGATATTATATTCTTTAACGGTAAGCGATTACCGTTGCCCATAGACACCCGCAACACTAAAGGCGTCACAAGAGCGTTGCCGGCCTTTTAAGAAGGAGTACGCGTTTTTAGGACTGTTCGAAAGTGTTTCCCCATTTTCAATAGAAAGCACTGGAAACCATCATATCTTCATATATGAAAATACTTTTCCTTATATAGACCCTACATACATACGTTTACGTATGTATGTAGGGTTTATATAAGGCAAAAAAAAACAATTAATTTCTTCTTTTTATATCATAAGACATTAATGTATTACACAGTTAATCCTAGAAACGAAAATAGATTGATTCTTAAATTTTAAGGTCGAGTTGAGAGAACCTCGTTAGCTTTAATACTACTCATCTTAGAAGTTAAATCCTTCCTTTGAGGTCTGATCCTCAAATAGAGTCATGAGTTAGATTTAGACGAAACTTCTAGATCCTAAGTGTTTTGTCTTGGTCTGAAGTTCTATTGTTTACTAACTGTACTTTGAAACTTTTCGCTGTAGTGGATTATGTTACAATGATGGGAAATAAGGCGCTCATAGCCCAGTTGCACTCGGTGATTAGAAACAATCACCGAGCGTAAGCAACGACGGCGCGGTCAGTACCTGGATGGGTGACCGCTGGTGGCATGTTACCATGAGCGTCTCCGTGATTCGGAGGTCACGTTAAGCAGTCGGTCATGAAGCTTAGTTAAAGGGCTTCGGGCGGCTCAAAACCATCCAACGGCAAGATTACGTAGCCACAACGTATTTTTGCCAGTCCCCAACCCGCACTTGGCCAGTCTCTGAGAGGAGACTTGAGCCCAGCAGTGGGACATTATGGGTTGTTGATGTAGATGTTGGGAAATGACAAAGAAAAACTGTCTCAAAACATGGATAAAACATTTTTTTCTAGCGGTTTCATAGATAAAAACAATCTTTATAGCCGATTGCAGGTCTTGTCGAAATCGGAACTCAATCGGGACAGAAAATTTCCAGTACTAAAAACGTGCATGAACCAGTGTGATATATGTATTTGACGTCTAAGATTGTTATTTTGTTACTTTCGTCTTCTTGTGTTTATTTTATTTCGTTACTTCGCGTCAATACATGACTAAATAAATATCGTAGTGCCAGTTCGGGACTCCAAAGGTTGGTTAATGTGACTACTTACCATTTTATTATGGTTTTGTTATGAATCTAGTATAATTATAGTAATAATTAAGTAATATTTTCGTAGGCATACCGTATAATTCATAACGTAAATGGGAATTTTTCATTTAGGCACAAAAAATTAATGAAATATACAATTTTAACTGAACTGTATAAATAATTTCTGGTCTAGTAGTCTTAAATTACTTTTTTCCTTTCCAAAACTAACCGTCGATGGGTATAGCAGGCTTTTGCTAGTGTTGCCAATCTGAATAAATATTAATTCTTCCAAAAATCATGCCCCATGAAACTATTTAACGGCAGCATTATAATTATTAGATGTATATATTTGTGAATAATTATCTCCTGCAGCGTGGATAGAAGCGGGTTTACTGAGATTCTGTGCGTCTGTGTTTGTGGCTTGATATGCGTTACAATCCCAATCGCAAATGTTTGATGAAGAAACCATATGTGACTATAGACACTGTATGTACATAAGCTTAATCTTCAAACACTAACTGTAGTGTTAATCTACTCCAATCTATTTTGATGACTGTTTGAAACTTACATCTGTTTTTTGTAATATATATATTTATATTTGGTCTTGTGGTAACGACTGTCTTCGGTCTTGTGGACGTATGGCCTTAACCCTCTCCTGAGAGGAGACCCGAGCCCAGCAGTGGGACATTATGGGTTGTTGTTGTTGTGGTAAACGTAAGCGACTGCAGATCAAGAAGTCTACGGTTAGCTTCCCGGGTCGGACTGCTATTGACTTGCAGCCCGGAGTATGGAAGATGGCGGTGTTTCTCGCCCATGCCTCGGAAGTCATGTTAAGCCGTCGGTCCCGGTTGTCATGAACATCTATGGCAATCTTTATTGGGAAGCCAGTGCCCTTAAATATACTGACAACGAGTTCAACCTTCGAATTCAGTTCACACTCAGGTTGCAGAAATCCGATGCCAGTCGCTCCGTGTAAAAACTGATATTCAGATAAAACCGGTTGAACTAGTAGCCGACCCCAAGTCTTGCGAATAAATAATAAAGACTAGGAAGATGATGATGTGACAAAAAGTTACATTAAGACCCTCTCCCTCTTTCACAGTCCAGTAAAATCAATGTATCAGTGAAAAGCAACTAAAGAATTTGGCGGTTCCAATATAATACAGCTCTATTGGTACATCAATATGGCGTCACTTTCCCACATCAATAAAAGTGAAGTAATATTTTTCTGTGCTAATTTCTAAACCGTAATTTCTGTATAGAATTACGATGATTAATGAAAAGCTTACTCAGTTAACTGTGTATCCGAAAAAGCTAAAACAGCTTTTGAATAAATGATCTAATTAGGGCTAAAATACTGTTCAATTTCAACACTTTTATATTAAGGAAACATTGTTTTAGTAATTCTTTTTCCTGTTCTAAAAAAATTCTCAGCCACACCATCGCAAAATCTTTATAATCAAATTGTCTCACGCCAATTCTAATTAAGTATATTTACTTTAACTTTTTCGAGAAACAGAAAATAACAATTTAACAGAGGTGCCTAATTTGGAACCGAAATGTTTCTTGAACAAAATAAAATTAAAAGAATTTATGTGGTCCCTGATATCTTGATATCTTTCTTAATTAGGTTTCAACCCACGTCCACACTGTAGTGCTTAATTTGTGCTACAATTTTGTTCAAAAATTTGCTTATAAGATTTGTTCCTTTTGAAAGTAAATTTTCTAAGTTTTTATCGTGGGTACTTTGACACATACGGCTCAAGTTGAGTTATGAACTGGTTTCACAGTAAACCACACATTGCTTTTCACTAAGAGAGTAACATTACAGGAGGACCACATGGGGGGGCAGATAATTGGGCGTTCAAGGGGCAGAACACAAGGCGACATACAATTTTAACTCTTTGAGTTGCAGGACGTCCTAAAATCGATAAAAACGCTCAACTAACAATATAATGTTCTCCTAGCCGATTAAGGCCACTGCGGCCAGTCTCAACTGAGACCAGCCAGCTACGTGGGAGATATTATAGTACACAAGTGTGTGCGTAATCACAGGTGTACTCTCTGTTTCTTCTATCTCGTAATTCGATGGGACGGTTAAACGGCACGATCGTGGATAATCAGGCTCAGGACCGACAGCTTTACGTGGTCTCCGAGAAACAGTGGATCAGATCTCAACTTCCAAACTCCGATCTGTTATTAAGTATTTCTATAATCAAAAGAATAAAAACACTTTGCCCCGACCCAAGATTCGAACACAAGAATCTCTGATCGGCAGTTGGATACGTCAACACCCAGACCAACGAGGCAGTTACAAGATATTACAAGCTCTCATGTGTTTGATAATAAGAGATCCTATATACCTTAATATAAACTTATTGTGAACTCCACTAACAAGACTTGTAGTATAACTTCGCTATCAATAAAGTGTAATAGAAGTCTTGGAAAGCAATATGTAAGTCACATTACTGATTTTTTTTATTGAGATAGAGTTTTCAACTAAAACTCAATCGTATGTGTTCAATTACAGTTCTGTCCTTGTTCTGTGTAAACATTAATTTCGTATGCTTAATAATGCAGTTGATTTACTATAGAAATTTATTGTATTAATGTATCTACATAAGTTTAAGTCGAAATAGCGTTGTTTAATTTTAACGAGCATTTTATTCCTAATTAAGTGTAAAATTAAGAAAATAAATACAAACTTAGTGTAGTGCCTTTGCGATTGTAACTGTCTCAAACAAAAAAGTGAAAAACAAAAAAGCATTCCGACCAAGCACTTTAGTGTGTCTTGGGCTTTATTTAGTCCAATTAGTGGGAGCAATATGCAGAAATTACTGCATATTTAGTTCGCACGAAACAGACAAGGGTTGTAAATAAATCACGATCGGTAAGTAGGTGTTTCGACACTTGTAGGGCCAATTAAATCGTTCCCAATCTGATTGCGTGTCGGCGGTTACGAGACGTTCTCTTATATTTGATTACTTGTTCGTACAGCAAATTACTATTATTGTAAACATACAGTTTAGACGTTTGATATAACCTTGGTTCTGGAACTAAATTAAACGAAGATCGACTTCCAGAGGGTTGAGAAATCCAAGACTATAATACAATAATCGCGTATAATGAATATTGACAGTATATGAAAGCAGCAAGCAATTTATCAATGTAAGGCAACGAAACTACAGCGCGATCTATTTCGATCTTAACGCCATCTATCGAAGGTCCATGTAAACTTTTTGTATTTAATAATTTTAGGTTATGATGATCGCGCTACGGTTTCGTGGGCCTATAAACACGTGAATATCGTGACAGTAATATTATTCGTCTTTTTATTATCTATAAATAGTGTTTGTATCTATGTCTATAAGTGAACTCTTTAAAATTTATTTACTTATAAAAATTTGGCTGTTGCTCAGCAAAAAGAAAAACAAATATTGTAATTGATTTTTTTTCGAATAAGAATAGAATCTATATGAATAATTTAGTTATTTGTGTTGCGTCCGTTAAATTTTTCGAAAAAAAAATTCTAGAAATGTTTTATCAATTCTTTAACACAGTACCAGTAAAATCGGTGATTTAAATTAAGAATATGCCATCATGTCCCCTTTATGCCATCCTTGTTTACATTTGTCGTTTACGATGCGAATTTAAAGCCCACATTAAAAAGGAACTGCCCAATATTTTAAGAAACTCTCAGCATCCCCTGTTTGTCCTATAGAAAATTTGTTATAGTTACATCCCGTTTTGAGACAAAACCTCTTAATGTCCATCAGCAGGAAGTGATAAACAATTCTCTTCATATATTTTGTTAACTAGACTACCATGTGGTCGCCATCTTGGTTATTAACGATCCAAATCGACGTTTACAACGTTTGCATAAAGTTCACAATTGTTTGTTCTCTCTAGTCAAATTGAATTGTGTTGTTTAACCAAGTCGGTTTTTCATTCCGTTTGGTATCTTAATTTTTGAATTTGAACTTTATGCACTGGGGATAGAGTGCATCGTTTGTTTTTTAGTGTTGCATGAATAATTTTGTAACAAGACTGTTGTTTGCATATTGACAGACAAGGAACAACTGAACAAAATAGTAGGGGTGTAAGTCCTTTTTATTTTCGTTCGTTAATCTATCAACGGGTATAAGTATGACAGTTGTCCATACTTTTTGTGTTATTTTAAGTGGGTTGGATACTTAAACAGTAGTATCGCTCTGATCAACTTAAACATTGTAAGGTTAATAATTTATCGATCATGATAAGTTTTATTGAGCGTTCCTTTTTTTAAAAAAAGAATTGCCTTTTTGAATTTGAACTGTTGTTCTATACTCAATTTTTTTCTTACCAATTTTTAAATAAGGAATGACATAATTTGTCTCAGTTGTCTATTAGCTTTATTATTTAAAAATTCGAATTTGGAAACCGCATAATTTTAAAAATATAACGCTATATTCCCTTCAACTCTTTCCACAGACTAAATCCAGTAGGGCAATAAATATAGATGAAGCATAATAGACAAGCCGCTAACTAAAACTGTGTTATGTATTGAAAGCGAATGACTGAAAGACGACAATGTAGGCCTTTGAAGTGACAGGTTTTCATTCAGCTATTAACTTGACAGTAATAACAGTATCTCACAGTTGACTTTTACGACTTGCACGGAATGTAATGCACGTGTCATTTTGAATGACATTAGGTCTAGTGCAGACAAGCTTTTCCATATTTAATATTTGTGTAAAAAGTTTAATAAAATATATATGAAAAAACTAAAGCTTTATTATTTATCGTGTGCTTGCGATGGATGAATAAATATTCAAGTGTAGACAGATGTTATAGGTTAAAGCGGTCAAAGTTGACCTTTAAAAAATCTACACCGGTCAAATTGATGATGGTTTTAAAAAGGGACAGGAAATAACATATGTGGTATAATAGAAGATGTTGACGCGTTCAAATTTAAAGAAATATTTTTTAATAATACACAAAAACATAAACACAAGGATACACTTAATAGGCACTGAAATATTCTAAACTTATTTCGTATAGAAAAGCGATGTCCTAATTTGAGAACGTCAAACGTTTGACCAGAAACTACTCGCCTGTCGACTTTAGGAATGTACTTTTGAAACCAGACCATTGATAAACATAAAATATATAAAATATTACAGACAAATGATCATATTCATCACTTAATTGCTTTTATCTTGGTACTATAATAAAAGGTACAGAATTTTAACTGTGAGTGAGATGAGATATTAGATGAAAGTTATTTGATACTAAAGTAATAAGTAATATAATAAATGTTACTGTAATCAAATACTTAAATACAAAGCCTTAATCATTAATCTTTACGAAAACATCATCTTTACTTATTATTTTCATGTTAAAATCAACAAGAGACGAAAACTAATTCAAAATTTCATAAAAGCAAAATGATATAAAGTAGGTATACAAAAATAAAAGACCTTATACATAAGAAAGAAACCAGACATAAATTAAAGACCCAACTTGTTTACAAAACTCCGGCCTCTATTTAAAATATTTGTTCCTTTTCATAAATAAGATGCCAACGTAAAATATCTACGTAACGCACATTTTTACATCACTCGTCTTTTACTGTGAAAAAAAAAACTTTTATTTCATGACAAAAAACGAGGGTACTTGAAAAAAAAGTACGAAAACGCGCGGTATCCTACCGGAAGCGCGGCGGCGGAAGTCGCTAGGCTTCCCGGAAGTGCTAGAGGGCACTCGGGAGACCTCAAATTGTATTTAATCACAGTGTATTTCAGCGTCAGTAGGTGAACATCGGCACGTTTGGGGTATGAACATCAAATTATTAAATATTTAAGTGCTAACCTTTATTCTGGTCTGCGAAGCTCTCCCTTTACTTTTGTAAATCCAACGCTCTATGTTTTATTTAAAAAGGAACCAGGATTAATAATGTTATATACATGTTTAATAAAAAAGGATTTTGTTAAAAAAGCGTCTCATAAGTGTCCAGAATAATAACTTTGACATTTAATAAAAGAGAGAAATTTGTCTTCGCTCTTCATCTTTATGAATGTAAAAAAGAAGACATTATAACTAAACCCATGTACACAAGCTAAATGAAGAAACTTATTTTAACATGTATGCCTACCCTCGGATCCTACATAACCAAGGACGTATTACCGGAATGAGTAGCAAACACCAACGACAAGGATTTCTCCCCTTAGGATTCTTACTA
Source organism: Hyphantria cunea (assembly GCA_003709505.1). Classification (NCBI taxonomy): domain Eukaryota; kingdom Metazoa; phylum Arthropoda; class Insecta; order Lepidoptera; family Erebidae; genus Hyphantria; species Hyphantria cunea. The sequence goes on along the minus strand of PKRV01000185.1, from coordinate 109,980 downwards.
AGAATATTACAAAGACAAAGTTTTGTTTGACCCAAGTCAACCGTCACAATAATCACCCTCTGATTTATGCTGAATAGTGCTGCACTACATAGTACTCTACACACTACTATTGCAGTTCCCAAGACAACGAAACAAACATTTGCGTCCTATGGGGTCGTTAGCAAACAGTTTACCACAAAATATTTGCTTACCGGCAACGTCCTCTAAATACTTGCCTAAATAAAGCTGAGTACATACTGAGTCTTTATAAGTACTTGTCTGAACTAAAGTTGTAAATTCGAAACTTTCTGGACGTTTATGAACGTCGAGTATCTTCCGTTTATAATACTTGATGAGCGTTTTAATTTAAAAGTAAATTTTGTGGAAAAGATATTAGTCCTAGAAGTTTGGAGGCTTCGTTTATTTTTTATTACTCGTTTTTATGAGTAAACTAAGATACTCGAGATAATAATATATACAATTTTATTAGATAAAATAATGTTATTACTACTAAATACTCTTTACGTTGAAGGATTAATATCCATCGCAGTTTGTTAATTATTCTGTCAATCTCCGGAGATTACATACTAAAAAAAATCAGTTCAGAAATTGGCAATCAACATAAACGTCGACCCCGTCACCCATAAAACAGTCACTTCTAATCTTACGTGAAACCAATAAAACTCGTGAATGCTATAAACCAAAACGAAATCCACATATATCAAAACATGTTGCTGTATGTTCTTATTTATTATTTTTGTTTACAACCATGTCAAATGCAAGGCGACTCGATCTATCAACGCGAGCGCCTGGCGGTTCGCCAAGGAAACTATTTCGAACTATTCGGACAAACCCGTTAATAGTTTTACAGTTGTTGGCCCGCGCGTGTGCGCTAAGCTTTGTAATTAATACTCGACGAGGATATGAAAGTTCATATTTCGAATGATATATTTAAATATATATTAAAAATGGAACACGAATTTCATGTTAATATAAACAATGTAGTTTTTTTTTTCTCAGTTTAACTTGAGATGTCATTTAAAATTTAGTGATATTCAAATTGTTCGGAGATGATGTTTAACATGTTAGATTAATTTATGGCTGTCGGTAGCGTTTCAAAAAACGCTTGTGTGTAATAAGAATAACGTATAACGTGGGGGCAGATGTGTTGTTTTAAAATGCTTTTATATGTTTTTTATTGCGGACTACGAACGAAAATTGCTTTGATTTCGTGACATTTTATTATTAAATGCAAATGTAACAATTTTTAGAATTTTAGGTTACACATTTAAATCGGGCCTATTTTTTTTTGGTATTTACTTGTTTGTACTCTATAGGGACGATTTTTGTTATGTATACAAATATAGGTCGTTAGATGAATTGTGTATATACATTGGATTGTATTAACGCATGTCGAGTAGAGTTGAGCGAACTTTGGAGATGAAATTTTGCAACCGCAGGGGGTGGCGCCCTTTGTGCAAGGGCTGGCTAATATGTCTTTGTAAAGTGTTGTTCTTTGAAAAAAAAACTATACAATCAGTAGCCAGATCGTAAAAGAAGTGAAATAAGAAAAACATGTGTTTTATTTTTTACACCATTGTCAGTCCGTATATCTGTCACTTAGCAGAACTTCCTATTATTTTTCGCAACAGTAAATGTTGTAGACGGTTTTATTTCACAGTAAGATGACCAGCAGTCCACTGTTGGACTTGGGCCTCTCTTCCGAAAGGCACTTTTGACAACAACAACAACAACAACCCATAATGTCTCACTGCTGGGCTCGGGTCTCCTCTCAGGAGAGGGTTAAGGCCATACATCCCCACGCTGGCCAAGTGCGGGTTGGGGACTGGCAAGAATACGTTTTGGCTACGTAAATCTTGCCGTTGGATGTTTTTAAGCCGCCCGAAGGCCTCCAACTAAGCTTCACGACTGTTATCGTATGATAACAACCGGGACCGACTGCTTAACGTGACCTCCGAATCACGGAGACGCTCATGGTAAAATGCCACTAGCGGTCACCCATCCAGGTACTGACCGCGCCATCGTTGCTTACCCTCGGTGATTGGTTCTAATCACCGAGTGCAACTGGGCTATGAGCGCCACTTTTGACATAGTAAACAGCAACTCATGAGAATCTTCGCCTGATAATACCTATGTGGAGGAACAGATATCATGTTCCTCCAACACAAAGGGAGGATCCTCCGACCAGGCGAGGTGATCAGGCCTGGCGGTTGATGTTGGGATGTTACTCCGTAGTTCAGTGTATCTTCGGTGGATGGCGTTGTCATATATTTTATGTAGACGGTGTATGTGGAAGTCGCCATACCTACTATTGATATCTACTTCTATTCAAAGCCGTATAATATAACCAAAATTAATAGTAACATAACATCATTACCCTCTCCCCTCCACACATTCTCCTACTCACTCACGCGCTCATAACCACAGCCTAAATGAATATCCAGTGAGGTACGAAAGATTGATTAGTTGAAACGTTGCCTTGACCCAAATGTACCCTTGACGCCATGACAGTTTGTAAATCTATTCGGATACACAGTTAATTGAGTAAGCTTTTCATTAATCATCGTAATTCTATACAGAAATTACTGTTTAGAAATTAACACAGAAAAATATTACTTCACTTTTTTTGATGTGGGAAAGTGACGCCATATTAATGTACCAATAGAGCTGTATTATATTGGAACCGCCAAATTCTTTAGTTGCTTTTCATTGATACATTGATTTTACTGGACTGTGAAAGAGGGAGAGGGTCTTAATGTAACTTTTTGTCATATCATCATCTTCCTAGTCTTTATTATCCCCAAGATTTGGGGTCGGCTACTAGTTCAACCGGTTTTACCTGAATATCAGTTTTTACACGGAGCGACTGACATCGGGGCTCGGTGACCCTGAAGGTGAACTGAATTCGAAGGTTGAACTAGTTGTCAGCATATTTTCCGGATGTCGAAATAAAGCGGTTCTCGGATCTCTCCCGTCTCAGACGCTGAGTGGCACACCGTGTGGTTTTAGTCGGTTCGATTCCGACACACCGCCACGCCGCAAACCCCGGTGGAGTGAAGGCCCGAGGTGGTTATTTGAGGGCACTGACTTCCCAATAACGATAGCTGCAGATGTTCATGACAATCGGGACCGATGGTTTAACGTGCTCTCCGAGGCGGGAAACACCGCCATATTCCATACTCCGAGCTTCTATTAAGAATTTCTTGTTAGAAAAACCCAACAGCAGTACGACTCGGTAATCGAACCCGAGACTTCTTGATCTGCAGTCGCTTACGCTAACTACTAGAGCAACGAGGCAGTTGTCAGATTGTAACTTTTGTCATAATTTTTCCTATTTTATGTTAATAGATCCCATTTCAAGGCACTGACTATATGTAACTATACTTATAGTTATACTGTACTATAGCTATACTTATGGACGTAAAACAGCGACCAAATTCATGCTTGTTATAGTGACAATGCCTTTGTTCGATACAAAACAAACATGTAAGAAAAAACATTTTGTTAAAGAAACAAACTTGCAAAAATCTATTACAAACAAACCTACAGGTAAAGCTATTAAAAGTATTTTAAAAGTGGTATCAACAGTAGCTTCAATTTTAACGTACCTTTGAGTTTCGATTTTCAAAAAATATTTTGTGATTTGAAAACATTCATCTTTCTCTACTTTACATAAACCTTTAAGTCGCACTTTCACCACATTTTATAAAATACTCAATGTATAGATTTACTTGTACAAACCCATGCCCCATCAAACTGGATCAAGTAACAATCAACACTGATAGAATCAATTATCCGTTTGATCCAAAACAAACCGGTGTACACACGCACCATGGAGACGAAAAAATCTTTTAATCCCCATTTAACCTCTAAGCCTCTAGGGTAAAGTAAAAGTATTGCACAGGTCTATTCAGCATCAATTTGTTAGTATAAATACATACATATTTCGGACATCTGACACAACGCCATCTAGCTTCAAACAAGCTTGCTTTATAACAGCTAGATTGACTGATAAAATACATAAGACACACACATACTCCGATAAAAATTCGTCCTACCCGGGAATCGAATCCGACATCTCAAGAACAGCACTCGCATACTCTACTATTGCGTCATCGAGGCAATCAGTCATTATCTTTGATAACAGCTGTCTGCGAGCCTTAAATGTTATATAGACGTATTTAAACGCAGAGGTGCTTCAAAGGGTTGACAGGCAAAACAATATGTAGAGATCCTTCAAAGTCGGCTACAGATGTTCTATATTATATTAGTTTGTGGGCGATATCTCGGAAACTATCTAGGTTGTAATGGGAACTTATTATTAAAACAAGCCGTGCTAATGAAGCCTTAGTTTGAATAGTTACTCGCGCAACGACTACGAGTGTTTCATCTCCACATAAGACAATTACATATATGATTCAGACAGTCCTTGTGTAATTGTGTACGTTAATTATATGTCTGGGAATCCCCTACGATGTAGATACATTTCCCCGCGGGAAAAGGGGATGTCCACTTCATGAACAATTTATCTGTTTCATAGTTTCATCACTTGATACACACGAGATACTTGGACAGCTTATTTTTGGAGGTAATTTTACTCCGTAGAGATTTTTGTTGAGGTGAAACTTTTATTACATCGTCTCAAATTTTTTGGTCTGTGTATCGCATGTCGCGTGACGCGTGACGGTCGGCCAGTGTCCAGTGGCCAGTCGGACGGTGTGCCAATGCTCCACGCTAATTTGTTTGTTTTTGTCAGTGTTTAATGTAAATGTTGTTATTTATTTGCTTTATTAGATTTATTTATTTGCATGTGAAAAAAAGTTTCACTTTTACCGTGGTTTCATAAAACCACACAATTACTTTTTAATCTTGAAGTACTATAGTGCTAGTTTTAAACACATATATAATATATAAAGTAAACGCTAAACGTCAATTCGTTTGCTTAAAGTTCGTATGTAACCTGGTAACATAATGGATTAAAAAGAAAAGGGAATTTATTCTCGTACATAATCCAATATATACAAAATAAAAAAAAGGTTAAAAACTCGACTACAGAATAACTTTTTATAAAATGTATGTCATCCGAATCTTTTGACACCTCATTCATTAAAATCGGCGCAGTACTTTAGGCGCTACATAACATTATATTTGGTCGAACATAACTATTAATAAATATAGTAGCCAGGTACAATAAATACATATTTCGGATATTTCACACACAACGCCATCTAGCTCAAAACTCAACAGAACTTGTATTATGACAGTAAGATTGACTAATAGAATACTTACATACTTTATTGTTAATACCTGTATATTGTACATAAAACACTCAAACTCCGAAACAAATATTTGCGAACCCGAGACTTTAAACACAGCAGTCGTATACGAAACAGTCGTCGCAAAAACAATATTTACGTTACTTTTTAATTCTCCTACTGTTCGTATAAAAACTCCAATGAAATGTTCTTAACAAAGTTTTTAAGAGTGTTCGGAAACGTTCCGTTTAATTACGTCCACATTGTTAGTTAAAAATAAAACACTGTTACATCCATTAGCCACGTTGACAGCCCTGTCGTCCAATATCTGGAGAGCTTTCATCGGTTCTTATAAATCGCTTACGTTCTGCCTCCCCCTCGGATACTTCCACCCTTTCATCTAGAGAACCGCTGCCATCGGCTCTTGTTTTAAGCCAAATGTTATAGTTTATGGTTGTCGTAATGTTTTTATTTAGAGCTTTGAATACCAATTTTTTAGGCTTCGAATTTTTTAGATGCTGTAGTTTATTAGGCTACATTTGGGTGGAGTCTATTTTGTAATAATGTCACTGTATTTTTAGCAGATACTGTACATAGATATATAAATTAGACCGACTATTGAAATATGGAATTATTAATAAAATGAATGTATGAGAAAGAATTTCGCTGTTTCTTTCGACCACCCATTTATTTAAAAGGAAAAAAGCGATGACCTATGAAGCTATGAGGAAACACAGCCTAAAAAAATATATCAGTTCATTTTAACCCTTCAAAGTGTGTTATTTACTTTAATTTTTAATGAGAATAAAAAGCAAAATACCTTTTCCAATAACTGTACTAAAATTCTTCAAATCGGACCTTAAATTACGGAGTTTATTAGGAACACACCTAAAAAAACGTCATTTTTTATGAAGTCGGCTAAATATTATGCCTTGATGCTCATTGACGTGATGTGATGACATATGTCGAAGGCTCTAAAACTTACTATAAGTCATTTTCTGAATACAAAGATAAATTTTGTATTGGTTAGGTTATTGTTTGATAAAATCGAATACCCAACAAAGCTGGGTATTCTGTTGGGACAAAGTAATTTGCTAAAGTGCCAACAGCTTCGTCTCTTTCCCACCTTTGTATAGGCGTATGTTTTCTGTCTTGAGGCTTTAGTACTTAGTAGTATATTTTTCCTATCTTTTCATTTTTCCCTTTTCATATTTATTTATGGATTATATTCACGTTGTCCCCTATTGAGGAATATTTTGTTGCTGTATTTTGATGTTTTTCCGTTATGTTTTCTACGAAATGTGTGTTGGCTTATTTGAATTAGGAAAAATGAAAAATACATAATGAAAAAATATTCTAATACCAGGTTTTAAAGTGTGTAGCGGATAGACTTGACTGCCTATATGAGTCGTTGCTACAGGCTTTCCACTTCGGTGATGGGACGTACGTACGTAGAGGTGGCCGTGCACATGGGTCAAGTCGTTCGTTTTTTATTTTGTGTGTAAAACTAGTGCAGGTAAACAAATTATGAAGAATAATTGTTAACATTATTAGTCATGTTGCTGGATTAAATAAATATTATTATTATTAAATTACATATCCAATACAACTACTTCGGCCTACTGTCGTCCTCTGCTGAACGAACGCCTCCCATAAGAGCACCAACCAATGTTAGATTGTGTATTTGGTTCTTTTTCTATTTCAAACTTCTCTTTGATAAAAGTGAGTATTGATAGTACATTAAGTATCTAATCATTACTGTTTCACTGTATCACTACACACTTGGACATAGTCCTCTTACAATTTGCATCATAATACTCGATCTTCCACAGCTCCCTTCATCAGGTCAATCCACATTCAAAAGTAACTTTTTCATTATGTTTCTGTCTAGGGTCATCACCTTCTTATTTATCAAAGACGATGTATTTATACTAATATTATAAATTCGAAAGGAACTCTGTCTATCTGTTTGTTACTCTTTTACAGCCAAACCGCTAAATAACCGCTCCTATTTCAATGAATTTCGATATGGAGATTGTTTCTTGAGGAAGGACATAGGCTACTTCTTACATATACAACCGACATAACTAAATATTTTTTTAAAGAAATAAATATTTCGGACATTTTATTACACACAACTCCATCTATTCCCAAACTAAGCAAAGCTTGTATTATAGGTACTAAGACAACTGATATGAATACATAAATACGTTTTTTTTGTAAATACATACATATTATATACAGAAAACACCCAAACTCCGAAACAGATATTTGCAGATCATACAAACATTTGGTCCGACTCGGGAATCGAACCCGAGGCTTCATAATCAGCAGTCGTATACGCTAACCGCTAGACCAACAAGGCGGTCCAATAAACTACCTATATAATACTGGATATAAACAAGATCAATGAATATACAGAGAATAATTTATTAAAAAAAGTTAAATTTCAAAAGCGGATAACGCGAAGGTACGACGCCGGCAAGACGTCGAGGCACACCACTTCCTACTGCGCCAAGTGTTGTAGGTTCAAATCCTACATGAGACAATGCTTTGTGTGATCCATAAATTATTGTTCTAAGTCTGGGTGTTCTTTGTGACCGTTTCATGTATGTTTGTAAAGAACCCCGTGACACAGGAATGTATATTCCTAATGCGGGAGTTGAAAAGAAAAAAAAAATACAGTAATCCAGAACTAAACATGTAAAATCTTCATGTTCTCAGAATCTAACCTAATGATCTAGTTCACCTGTATAAACACAAACAAACAGACGTTTTATTACGTTTTTTTAAAGTATTCGTGAGTAAACCGTAAAACCGTAACTGCGGCCGTGACCGATATTTTTTTAGTTCGGTTTTTCCGAGTCATTGTTGTCATTCGTTCATAGAACTGTTAATTTCGAACAATTAGCCACAATTAGTTTTCGGTATATTAATAAGGGAATTTTTGGGTAGCTGACATTTATATGTCGGTATAATTAATTGTCCAAGTTTGTTGTGGAATTCCATTTAGTCCTCCATTAAAATGATCTAAACTATTTATGAATATAAACATCAAGTTTTTAAATTAACGCTCAATTTGTCTATGGCTTTTTTTTTAAATAATTATATAATGAATTATTTTGTGTTGTAGATAGTAATGTGGCCAAGGAATCCCATATTGTAGGAATATTTCGGACAAAAACCAAATTTTTTAAAGTCCAAACATTGATCTACAATAAAATATTACAAGCATCTTATTTTTGTAGGTAACGTTATAGTTTATTATTAATAAATTATAATTAATGAGAGACATATATAGCTCTTTTTTATTTTCTCTACATATTGTATATGTGACTTCCAAGAGTAAAACCAACTTCGCAATCTTTTCTCTAAATAGATATCTCAAACATTGCACTAGTGGTGTTGTTAATTAATTAGGAAACTAATCATTTAGTAATCACTCACTTTCCACAAAATGAAGGAGCACACTCCTTCATTTTGTGGAAAGTGAGTAATTTTTCGATACGATTTCCGTCACATTCAATCTTAGTATAATAGTGGCGGTAAAACAATTGCTGCTGTATTTGAAAACTGCATTTTTGTCAAACTTATATATTAATAATAAATAATCAACACAAAAAACCTATACTAATCATCCGTGCTTATCTATTATTTGAAGCATAAATACATACAGTATTTTAGAAATTCAAGAAAACCGGAGAAAAAAATTGTTATCTTTCATTTTATCTTTTATTAAGAATTTACATATTATGTATAAGCGCTCAATAATTGTCTATCTGATAAAAACTTGTTTAATACAAAAAAGTAACAATTTCACGTAGAGAATATCCGACCAATCTAATATGTTGGTCACTGCACCGAGGACTCATTCCTCAAAATAAGGTTAAGGCTTCCTCCTGAAATTCCGTTATAAATTCTTCACATTCCAAGTGCCTCTTAAGTGAGGACGATGAATAATAATTATGAAAATTTTGTAATGCCTTCATAATTATGGCTGGAGCTATGTACACCGATACGAAAGCATCGATTATAAACTTAAACAGTATTATATATAGGTGTTTTAGGACAGGATGTCCGGTTTTATTTGATCGATCGTTTTTACACCCTACAGAGATCCTTTATAAAGAAGTATCCGAGTATAATTGTCGATACAATCTCCAAGCCTTGAGTAAATCCCCTCCCACTTTTCCTTAAATTCAGAGGGGCGAGGGGGTGGCGGTAATCATGTACTATCTGATGACCAATTTGTTTATGTGCCTCCAAAACATTTTACTCATATCTGCGAACCTGGCAGTCGAACTTTACGAAGCATAAACATTGCGAAGGTGGTCGGAATCAAGACTATAGAAAAGTGTCAACATTTTTTATTATTGACGGGACCTCTAGGAACTATAACTGTTCCAGATTTTTTAATTTTAAATCTCTAATATGTAGAAATCTATGAAAAAATGTTTGTCTTGGTGTAGTTATAATAACATCAAAGGTTTATTGAACTAGTTGTATATTGCAAATAAATAGCTAAAATATATATTTACCACATGCTACTAAACCCTTCAATAGATGGACCAGACTATATATGTAAAGTTTCCGATAAAAACACAGTGAATTTCATGAGAGGCTTGCAGGAGCTGGATGCGAGAAGCCGAGATCGAAACAAGTCGTGTGCAGCTGTGGTAGGCTGATGATAAAGATAAATTTTGCAACTTAGGTTTAATAAGGAAATTGAGATAAACGCTATTAAAATTCCAACTAAGCCACGTAAACTTAATTTTATGGAGTTCTATTAGAAAATAAAAAGGAATGAGGGAAGTTTCCCGGTCATGGAGGGCTGAGTAGCGAGCAAACAAGCATGTTTGCGTAGTAGATTGGGAGATTACTAGACGTGCGAAGCGTTGAGGGAAAATATTTTGCGAGAGGGTAGTTGTGATAACTTGTAGACTGTACACTAAAAAAGTAAAAAAGAATAGTGTTTCAACGACACGGCTTGAAAATGTATCAGCGGCAAGATATCTCCTTATTCATACTTGATGTAGTCTTATTTGCTTCTAAATTATCGTAGTTTTTTTGGTTAAATATTTAATCTAGGAGTATTTATGATGCCTTTAATTGCTTTTAAAACAAGGTTATGTTATAGGATATAATCTTAAAGAGGATATGGTTTTTTTTTATTTTGTGGAATAAGGTGCAAACGAGCACGCGTATCGCCTGATGGTAAGCGACTTGGGGGATGGGGAGGGGGATGAGGGGAAGGGTTTGATTACGGGCCTTCGGTATCCTCGCTCACTCGGTGAAACACAGTGCAGGCGCTGTTTCACACCAGTTTTCTGTGAGGCTGTGGTATCACTCCGGTAGAGCCGGCCTATGCATGCCGAAGCGTAGCTCTCCCACGGGTAAAAATCATAAAAATGGTTTATCAGATTAAGCAGTAAACTTGTGAATACTAGAGTTTAATAGAAAAATAAAACTTATCACACCGACTTCTAATAAAGAAGATGGGAAGGGAAAAAAGTGCATACATTATCAACATATTATCCAAGGTCCATTTTTTTTCTTTATTCATCATCAGCCCGTTGCAGTCCACTGCTGAACATAGGCCCCTCCCAAGGAAGACCAGAGAGCCCGGTCTGTTGCTTTATGCACCCAGTCACTGCCAGCCCTCCTATGCAAGTCGACCCGTCATCTAGCCAGAGGGCGTCCGACACTACGTTTGCCAAGACGCGGTCTCCAGCTTGCGCTTACTCCAGCGGTTGTCAGTTCTGCGACATATGTGACCAGCCCATTGCCACTTTAACCTGCTAAATTCAAGAGTTATGTCGGTCACCTTATTTTTTTGAAGAATTTCTTCACTGCGAATTTTCTCCTTCAGAGAGACTCCAAACATAGCACGTTGAGCTATAACTATCCAAGGTTCATACTATACCGAAATTATTATAGTATTCATACTATACAGAAAGGCAGATTTAATTTCAAATTTACAATATTTTCATGGATATGAACACATAAATTTTGATTTCCTGACCCTTTTTAAAAATTTCAATTCCCATACATCTATCCTGAAATAGTTCACTGCAGATTATAAACGGTACCCGTATTTGTTACAATTCTAAGTGATAATAGAGACGCTAAAAGGTCAATACCTATTATTCCAATGGAAAAGTACACAACAAATATAAGCAACTTATTCTATAAGCATTTAATCTCACTTTTGGATTAATCTTAATTAAAAAGAAGTCACCGACTCGATTCTAATTTGCTTTTTCTTCTGTAAATACAAATATTCCTCAATATAGTTTCTCAGAAATTGGTCAATCACATTGCAATAGACTATTCTACCGATATGAAGCCTAGATAGAGAGAGAGAGAGAGAGAATTAGTCGAGAATAATTCAGATCAGAACATAAACATGTATTTTATCGCAATGTTCTTCATAAAGACACATTGTCTTTTGGTATCATCTGTGCATAGAATATCAAATGAATTGTTAATGTGTATTTCCATTTTTATGAAGGGAACAAAGAATATTTCAATATGCGTCGGCTGTTTATACGCGACTATGACGAAACCTAAGATAGTTATATACTCTATGTATGTTTGTATGTTCCACCAGTGTCTAAACTATGAACAGATTTTCTTTTAAAGTTCTTCAACTTGTAAAAAGATATATATTCTCAAATTTTGTCAAGATGTACAGGCTGCTACGAAGATTTTTTGCAACCTCCCAACGATATATCGTGATCGATATTTCGCTTTGGAAAACTTAGTAGCTAAAAAGAAATTGGTTACTTTGATATGCAACATCAAGCTAATTACAGTTTTTAACGAATCCCAACATCATTAATTAACAACAGTTCCGGAACATTAACCAACACGACACTACACCAATCTATTAAATAATAATGAAATTAAAATCAACATCAAATGTACTTTTAGCTTCATAAATAAACCTACCAACCTACATATCTAGCAAAAATAAATACACATAGCTCAAAAGTTATTCCTTGCATAATTTTATTGTACAATACATACAAAACTATACAAAAATACTTTGTTCCTATTACATTTCGAAAACCACGAATCTGAATGCCTATCCCATCTGTCCTAGGGTCGAGAGAATGACTCGTAGAATTCCTTTCTTTTCCACAATAAATCAAGGGAAAGAGTCTTGTCAGAGGTCTCCGGAGCTCAATAAACTATTTGATATGCAATGTGTGTGGCCACATTGGTCACATTTAATCCATGTTGTCCTATCTTATCTTTATACCTCGGTACATATCCTGAGGTCTAAAATCCAACGCTTTTATCTTATATTAAGTTGTGATTTGTATGTTTTGTCCAGGAATGTTTCCAAGTTTTTGTATTAAGTGGGTGTTATTTGTTTTTAAAGTACTTAACGGTGTTAAAGGTGCTTTCAATCTAAATTATTTATGTGTTTTATGGGGAATACTGTTGATCTAAATGATAACATCATTAGTTATACAGTCTATTTCTTAATAGGTAATTCGAAAAATTTAAGTATAAACGGTTCTTTCCCATCTTTACGTCAGAATGCATCAGAATGAATGTGTAAAGCGATTAAGGTGTGCTAGTGGTGACAAATAGGATGTACTTTCTGATTACCGTGGCATGTCGTAGTATAAAATAAACATCAACACATTATTTTGCGATCTTAATGATTCTTTATCGAGTTTGGTGGTATTGAAAATGATTAGGTTACATATGTATATATATCCAATTGATTTGGTCTATTTATAGGTAAAAAAACAAAAGCTTTCTCTTATTTTGTTCATCAAAATACTAACAAATCTATCATCATCATCAAATGAATGGTGAAAAATTTTTATTTGGCTTTAAAAAAGATGGGATGGGACAGGAAGATCCCATTTAGTTATATATATATATTGTTACAAGAGAAGGGATAAAATATTGACACGGAAGACTTATATTCGACTGAAGAATTCTTCCGTTGCAGTGGCAAATTAAACTACGCGATTATGCTAAAAATGTCATAAAATATATTCTATAGTAAATTCTATTAGAATGTATTTTTGGCCTGTCATAGTACAAAATCTTGATACGGACATTAAAAATTATGCTAGTACATATTAATATATAAATTAAAGCAAGATATTCAATACAAAATCTGAGCGCCAGAGTTCATCATAGGTATAAAAGGCCCAGTAGCCGTAGTATTACAGGACATACTGATCAATTGATGGCTGATCGCCAACGCAATTGAACTTAACTGATTCTGTTTAGTGGTGCTTGAGTTCACGCGAACAACCTGATCTGACACGATATAGATGCTCTCCAATAACTTAATAGACAAGTGTTTGCTGCTTCATATCGCTACTACTACCTTTTGCCTGCGGCTCCGCCTTTGTTTATGTCGGTAATCTCGACACAGTATAAAAAAATGGCAGTCAGCGATTGCCGATAGAAATCAAAACTTATAACTTGATGGTGACGGTGACGCGGTGACGCGAATTCATGAGATTTTCCCTACCAAAAAGTGCTAAAGAAGTTTTGAGACGTCAGTATGTCGGTGACACGGTGACGCGAACTCATAAGATTTCCCCCTATCAAAAATTGATTTTTGTTTATTATAAACCATCGAATTTTTAGAAGTCGGGTAAAAGTGAAGTCGCTTCCCCTGTCTGTTCGCTTAGATCTTTTAAACGTCTTAACGGAGTTAAATGCTTTTTACATCTATTAATAGAGATATTCAAGAAAAAGGTTTATACCTGTAACACATGCATATTAAACTAGGGAAAATCCGAGAATTTCAAAGACTTCTATGCAAAGCTATGCTAGTATACTATAATATACTAAAAATGGTCTACATTTGTAACATCCATTATCTTATGTAACATAACATTCTAGAAACCGTAGTAAATGGTTTGTGTATATATATAAAGTATATATAAATAAATAAATAAATATTTCGGACATCTAACACACAACGCCGTCTAATCCCAAACTAAGCAGAGCTTGTATTATGGGTACTAGATAACTGATATGAATACATAAATACTTTTTTTTTGTAAATACATACATATTATACATAGAAAACACCCATACTCCGAAATAAACATTTGTTCCGACGCAGGATTCGAACCCGAGACCTCATGGACAGCAGTCGCGTACGCTACCACTGCGCCACCGAAGTTCGTGATAGTAATCTTCAGACTCATCCATGCCAAGAAACCGATTCAATCTGCAATCCGAAATGTTCACTTCCCTTAAACGTAAACCAATCTATAAAATATGCTGTGGTTTTAATACTAAAATCGTTTTTGTATCCAAAACTAGGTCAACAGCAAATCATAGTGTTTGAAAGAATATTAATCCTCCACGGATATGGGATTTGTTTGAGATGAGTTCTGAAGCTCAGCGATTTCTAGATAGAGTTTTATTAATCTAACGATCTAATAGCTGAGGCGCTCACAGCCCAGTTGCACTCGGTGATTAGAAACAATCACCGAGGGAAAATAACGACGGCGCGGTCAGTACCTGGATGGGTGACCGCTATTGGCTTGTTACCATGAGCGTCTCCGTGATTAGAAGGTCCCGTTAAGCAGTCGGTCCCGGTTGTTATCATAAGATAACAGGCGTGAAGCTTAGTTGGAGACCTTCGGACGGCTTAAGAACGTCCAACGGCAAGATTACGTAGCCACAGCGTAGTCTTGCCGCACTGGTCCAGCGTGGGGACGTATGGCCTTAACCCTCTCCTGAGAGGAGACCCGAGCTCAACAGTGGGACGTTATGGATTGTTGAGGATTGATGAATCTAACATTTAGAAAGTATTCTTTTGTTTGATATCTAGATTCTACAGTCTTTTTACTACATTGAAATGATTACATGGAAATCACTGACGTGAAGTACATTTCGTAGTAGTGTGAAGTTAGCCTTTTTTACATTAGTTTAGTTTAAGTTAAGTTTAGTTTTGTTTAAGTTTCAACAATTACTAATTTTTAGTTGAAACTTAGGTTGTTTTATTAAAATTATTTGATAATACTAATTAACTTTGTAGATTTCTACACCACAAAGGTTGTCCTGTATGCTTAGAGCATGAAGCCCGCCGACGTACATCGAATATCTAAAGTTGTAAATAAATAAAAATACCAAACGCATAACGGTACTAAAAATGGAGTTCATTACCGATATATATTTTGTTTCTAAAGGTTTTCATAATCGTATTCATTTTCTGTTGATGCTTACTNCTATTGGCATGTTACCATGAGCGTCTCCGTGATTAGAAGGTCCCGTTAAGCAGTCGGTCCCGGTTGTTATCATAGGATAACAGGCGTGAAGCTTAGTTGGAGACCTTCGGACGGCTTAAGAACGTCCAACGGCAAGATTACGTAGCCACAGCGTAGTCTTGCCAGTCCCCAACCCGCACTGGACCAGCGTGGGGACGTATGGCCTTAACCCTCTCCTGAGAGGAGACCTAAGCCCAGCAGTTGGACGTTATGGATTGTTAATGATTGATGAATCTAACATTTAGAAAGTATTATTTTGTATGATATCTAGATTCTACAGTCTTTTTACTACATTGAAATGATTACATGGAAATCACTGACGTGAAGTACATTTCGTAGTAGTCTGAAGTTAGCTCTTTTTACATTAGTTTTGTTTAAGTTTCAAGAATTACTAATTTTTAGTTGAAACTTAGGTTGTTTTATTAAAATTATTTGATAATACTAATTAACGAGCATGAAGCCCGCCGACGTACATCGAATATCTAAAGTTGTAAATAAATAAAAATACCAAACGCATAACGGTACTAAAAATGGAGTTCATTACCGATATATATTTTGTTTCTAAAGGTTTTCATAATCGTATTCATTTTCTGTTGATGCTTACTATATAAGTTTAAGTCACAAAAGACTGTATAGTTTTAAATCGAGTTGACACAGTATGTCTATATATATGTCTACTGGGGACAATTTAAACATCATTCGTGATTTTCGAAGTCGAAACTTAGGAACTTATATCCTAATGCTAGTTGAGGAGTCGTCTTGTTTAACGTTCCACTCAAATATTTATGAGAGGCCCTTTACTTTCCTAACTTTCTCCAGGATTAGAAAAAAGGGTTTCATTTTAATGTTTTGTGCTAATACATACGCTTATCTGTTCTTTTTTGCTTTGTTTACAGGTAAACAGTTTTTATTGTTGCCGACGGTGAGGTGAATACATCATCAGGTAATGTTTCTGTGTAAGAACCCGTGAAGATGGGCCCCGCTAGTCCCGACCCAATAAATTATGACGAGAATTTATAACATTTTGAATTTTTTTTACAGTGTGTATGCATGTGGGTCACTTATTATATCAGAAGTTGAAGGATCGTTTAATATTTGAAAGATAGAGTTGTAATTTAGATGTAGTACTTGGTAAAAGACTTATTCAATATTCTTTTACTTTACGTTGATACACCACTTTTTGTACTTTAGATGTGAAATATTTTTATACTGTTTTAATCTCAACTCAGCTTCAAATGCAACAATAAAAATAAATTATTAAAAATTTCTTCTTAACATATAAACAACAACCCATAATGTCCCACTGCTGGGCTCGGGTCTCCTCTCAGTTGAGGGTTAAGGCCATACGTCCCCACGCTGGCCAAGTGCGGGTTGGGGACTGGCAAGAATACGTTGTGGCTTCGTAAATCTTGCCGTTGGATGTTTTTAAGCCGCCCGAAGGCCTCCAACTAAGCTTCACGACTGTTATCGTATGATAACAACCGGGACCAACTGCTTAACGTGACCTCCGAATCACGGAGACGCTCATGGTTACATGCCACTAGCGGTCACCCATCCAGGTACTGACCGCGCCATCGTTGCTTACCCTCGATGATTGTTTCTAATCACCGAGTGCAACTGGGCTATGAGCGCTTCTTAACATATGCATTAGTTAATCTTCTTTATAAGGAGAGGCCTATGTCCAACAGTGTCTGATAAAGACTGCGATGATAATGATGAATTTTAGAAGTCTAGAAACAAATTGAAACACAATTACCATCTCTACGAGTTGTCTATCTAGAAATGAAGGAAAGTACTAGATTGCCTAGCCGAGCTACGTTTATAGTTTGATCATGCTGACTCAGATGGCATTGAGGCATGTAGTTCAAAGCGGTGATCACACAGCTATCTTCTGCCAAATATTGTCGTTGTAGATGCGTTGCTATGTCATCGCATCTTTTCAGTCGGTGATGCAATAATCCAGTGGGCGTTTCAGGTCGTAAATAATGTAAGAAAAGAGTAATGGTGCTGATGCACTAGTGGTTATATATATGACGTTTGTTTTAGGAAGTTAACGCAATCGCTTAGTATTTATTATGTTATTTATTTATCTTCATTGCAAACATAATTCAGAAAATACAAGAAAATGAGTTGCAATATACATAAATATAACAGTTGGCGGTCTTATCACTCACGACGATTTCTTCCAGACAGTCATATGTTTATTACATATATATATATTAAGATGTATTATTTTTTATTTTTTTTAATTTATTTATAATTCATTGCGTACATATTACAAAAGATTAAATAAAATGAGTGTCAAAAAATATTAATACAACAATTGGCGGTCTTATCGCTCACGGCGATCTCTTCTAGGCAACCATATATTTATTATATTTTATTATGNTTTCAGTCGATGATGCAATAATCCAGTGGGCGTTTCAGGTCGTAAATAATGTAAGAAAAGAGTAATGGTGCTGATGCACTAGTGGTTATATATATGACGTTTGTTTTAGGGAGTTAACGCAATCGCTTAGTATTTATTATGTTATTTATTTATCTTCATTGCAAATATAATTCAGAAAATACAAGAAAATGAGTTGCAATATACATAATAATATTTACCGTGGGAGAGCCACGCTTCGGCATGAATGGCCCGGCTCGACCGGAGTGATACCACGGCCTCACAGAAAACCGGTGTGAAACAGCGCTTACGCTGTGTTTCATCGAGTGAGTGAGGATACCGGAGGCCCATACCCCAATCCAATGCCCCCTATCCACACCATCCCCTTTTCCCCCAGGCCGCCATAGTGTGGGTCACCATGCTGCATTGTTCTTTTTCGCATTGAGGATTGTGACCACCACTCTTGGATTCTGCTCATGCTTTCCATCAGGCAGGGCAGAGACATTTTGGCAGCTTAAATATAAAAAAAATAAAAAAAAATATAACATTGGGCGGTCGTATCACTCACGACGATTTCTTCCAGACAGTCATTCATATGTTTATTACATATGTATATATTAAGATGTATTATTTTTTATTTTTTTTTTATTTATTTATATTCATTGCGTACACATTACAAAAGATTAAATAAAATGAGTGTCAAAAAATATTAATACAACAATTGGCGGTCTTATCGCTCACGGCGATCTCTTCTAGGCAACCATATATTTATTATATTTTATTATGTATCTTTGCTTAACTTTGATTGATTGAATTGATTTGTGTTTAGACAGAGAAAAACATTTTTTTACAATTTTTGTCTATCTGTCCATCTGTCTGTGTTTTTCTGTTTGTTCAACTTATCTCTGAAACGGTTCGACCGATTTTGACGAGACTTTCACTGGCAGGTGGCGCTCATAGCCCAGTTGCACTCGGTGATTAGAAACAATCATCGAGGGTAAGCAACGATGGCGCGGTCAGTACCTGGATGGGTGACCGCTGGTGGCATGTTAACATGAGCGTCTCCGTGATTCGGAGGTCACGTTAAGCAGTCGGTACCGGTTGTTATCATACGATAACAGTCGTGAAGCTTAGTTGGAGGCCTTCGGGCGGCTTAAAAACATCCAACGGCAAGATTTACGTAGCCACAACGTATTCTTGCCAGTCCCCAACCCGCACTTGGCCAGCGTGGGGACGTATGGCCTTAACCCTCTCCTGAGAGGAGACCCGAGCCCAGCAGTGGGACATTATGGGTTGTTGTTTTTTCACTGGCAGACTGCTGATGATGTAAGGCGCAACTTAGGCTACTTTTTTAGACTAGCTTTGCCCCGAGACGTTACCTGAAGTTGTTTTTGTACAGTGGGTAACACCCCGGGGCTCCTTAAGAGGTTTATTTGAGAGGATGATCTCAAGAGTTTAAAAATCTAATACTTTTTTACCGACGTTGAAAAAAATACCTGCCAAAATTACTCAAAATTATTTCTACAAAATACCACAACGAAACTTCAACTGTCCTCGTATTCTCACGATAGTTCCATCCACGCTTTAACTAAGTTATACATGAATTACAAATATTCAAACTAAAGTTCATTTTCAAAAAGATTTAAACTTCTCCCGTGCATCAAGAATCTCAGATGCATAGCCGCATTAACTCAATTTTTCCAAAGATTTGACGAATTCATTGAAGACTACTCAATTTTCCAGCGAATCGAATGAATAACGCAAGAAATCGGATTGCGCGAAACGAGTCTTTTTCGGTAGCTAATTTAACTTTCCGTGATAGCCGGCCCAAGTCTTCGTTTTATTTTTAAAACTTTACAAATGAAGGTCCGTTGAAATGATCTGCAAGTGAGAATTCATAAAAGTTTGAATCGGAGTGCCTATTACTGTAAAAAATATGTACAAAACGCAAGGAAACAACGATATAAAATTAAACGGCATAAATTTACTTGTATAGTTACTTTTTTACGACCACCAATGAACATATCGTATAAAATAATCAAATACATAATTTAAGTTGCCTGGAAGTGATTGCTTTTGGCATCTTTGGGTTTGTTCTTTTTAAGCCCGACCATTGGACACTACTATACTGGGTATATTTCATGTATTTATAATTTAACTCTGTAATATGATGTACAAACAAGTAACAAAATATTTAAAAGAAAAACCCCACTTTGTCAATATGTCAGATATTGACAAAGTGGGCTCCTGATTCAATTCATTGAAGAACTGAAAAAATAGAAAAAACTTACATGATTTTTTAGTGACTTTTTTGGGTTGACTTTATTTTATATTAATGTATCCAGTGCCATTCTCACGACTAAGACAAATCTATTGACACCACTCACATAAAATGCGACATACCTTACGCCCTTCTTTGGCAGGCCTCAGAGCCTTCTAAGGGCGTGCCAAAGAAATATGCACACATAACTCGAAAAACAATCCTCCTGCTTTAGTAGTCGGGTAATATATTATATCATATCTTGTTGTATAATTGGACTTATTCGGGATATAATCATTGAAAGGTTACCATACTTTATCCGAATAAGTCGCATTATATATTTTACAAAAAAACTATATGTTAAAGTCGCAAAATAGTTCTTTAAAATACATTCAATGATCACACAATACAGCGTCGCAGTCACATACGCTACCGCTGTGCCACCAGGCAGTCAAGGATAGGAAAACTATATAAAATTCACCTTAAACACGGACAGGTTTAATAAAAATACTTTCATTAAATGATCAAAAGTACTTAAGCATGTGATGATCGTGGATGATAAATCTACAAATTTTTATGCGCCTGCGCACGTTAAATTAACACACAAAACTATAATTAGCATCGTGACAGTATACACTAGGTGTGAATAAAAACTTATAACAATCACTGTAATGTGTCTATTACTGCNTAGCCGCAGTAACTCAATTTTTCCAAAGATTTGACGAATTCATTGAAGACTACTCAATTTTCCAGCGAATCGAATGAATAACGCAAGAAATCGGATTGCGCGAAACGAGTCTTTTTCGGTAGCTAATTTAACTTTCCGTGATAGCCGGCCCAAGTCGTCGTTTTATTTTTAAAACTTTACAAATGAAGGTCCGTTGAAATGATCTGCAAGTGAGAATTCATAAAAGTTTGAATCGGAGTGCCTATTACTGTAAAAAATATGTATAAAACGCAAGGAAACAACGATATAAAATTAAACGGCATAAATTTACTTGTATAGTTACTTTTTTACGACCACCAATGAACATATCGTATAAAATAATCAAATACATAAATACATACATACACTCACATAAAAATGCGACATACCGTACGCCCTTCTTTGGCACGCCTCAGAGCCTTCTAAGGGCGTGCCAAAGAAATATGCACACATAACTCGAAAAACAATCCTCCTGCTTTAGTAGTCGGGTAATATATTATATCATATCTTGTTGTATAATTGGACTTATTCGGGATATAATCATTGAAAGGTTACCATACTTTATCCGAATAAGTCGCATTATATATTTTACAAAAAAACTATATGTTAAAGTCGCAAAATAGTTCTTTAAAATACATTCAATGGTCACACAATACAGCGTCGCAGTCACATACGCTACCGCTGTGCCACCAGGCAGTCAAGGATAGGAAAACTATATAAAATTCACCTTAAACACGGACAGGTTTAATAAAAATACTTTCATTAAATGATCAAAAGTACTTAAGCATGTGATGATCGTGGATGATAAATCTACAAATTTTTATGCGCCTGCGCACGTTAGATTAACACACAAAACTATAATTAGCATCGTGACAGTATACACTAGGTGTGAACAAAAACTTATAACAATCACTGTAATGTGTCTATTACTGTGCAAGAGTTCACACGAGACCCGAATTAAAAACACATCAGAAATATATTACACTAACGCTACCACCCGCGCGGTGTGCCTTTATAACCATTCGTCAAGCAAATATAAACCTTACCCATTTAATAATAAGTCTCCGGGAATAAACAGGAATAGAATATCACGAATTCAAAATATAACTTTGAATTGTTTACATAAAGTGTATTTTCGATTGAACCGTTTTCCCGGAAGCATAAAGAAACGAAGCCTCCAAGAACGAGTTTTGTGGTTTGTTTTTTTTTCTGGAGTTCCAAAGTAGAATTAAGGTTGTGTAGCGACACGGCCATTCCGGGAACAGCCGTGGACTGATTAAAATGAACTGTTCAAAATCTTTGTTTTCTCTCAGCATTTGTGCCGGTTATTGGGGAAACTTTGATCTAGTTTTAGATGGTAACAGTTTATTGATATGAATTTATACAATCATGTTGTTACATAATAGGACATATTATGTAAATTAGTAAGATTGAAGTTTATTGGCTAATCCTTTGCTTGAACTAAATGTATGTATATGAGGTATATATGTCCTGTATTGGCTCAAATAATAAAAAAACCTTCTAATGATGATCCAAGCCCTTCAATCTCCTTATGTTGACTTTTTCTTCTTAGAGTACATGAAATATACTAGCAATGTTAGGTTCAATAGCCTAACTCTGCATTGGAAATGAAAAGACGTAAGTAAATATAATAGTATTTTCTGACATATATGTCAAAAAATATTATGTTAGAACACAGAACGCCATCTAGTCCCAAACTTAGCAGAGGTTTGTGCTATGGGTACTAGACAACTGATAGAGTCATTCAAATATGTACACATGTAAAACTACATTCAGTTTTGTAATATATATGAGAAAAATGAATAAATGCATATTATTATATCAATCAATCAATCAACAACCCATAATGTCCCACTGCTGGGCTCGGGTCTCCTCTCAGGAGAGGGGTAAGGCCATACGTCCCCACGCTGGCCAAGTGCGGGTTGTGACTGGCAAGACAACGTTGTGGCTACGTAATCTTACCGTTGGATGTTTTTAAGCCGCCCGAAGGCCTCCAACTAAGCTTCACGACTGTTATCCTATGATCCTGATCCTATTATTATATGCATTTATTCATTTTTCCAAGATATGAAGTAGGTTAAAGTTCAAGAGTGTGCCGTTTTCGTCTTAGCCTTCACTTTCATCGTTTGGAACCTTCCTCGTTCCTTCTCGGAGGAGTGGCACCCAAAAGGGGGCAAACACATTTTTTGATAAATATAAGTTTGTCAAAGTGACTCTAACCTGCCTGCTGAAAAGTATTAGTAAATCCAAGAGTGTTTCTCACCATACTCAGAAAATGCAGCATTGTGATCACTGTTACCTGGTGAGATGCTTTTTCACGCCTTGCTTAAAGAACTCAAGATCACAGCAGGAGATTCCACACTTTATTTATCTAGAACTGCATGAGTCCGTCCCATCAGATATTCTTTCTTTTTGTTTGTTACTTTACCATGTAAAAAAAGTGTGTGTGTACTTATGTACACGCGTTAGAAGTTATACTACGTAAGTTCTTTGGCGTAAGAAGATAAGAATTTTGACTATAGCTAACTTCAGGGTGTCGGTTTTTCGTGACGGTGTGCGCGCGCATCGTAAAACTAAAGTATTGACTATAGCTAACTTCAGGGTGTCGGATTTTCGTGACGGCATGCGCTCGCATCGTAAAAATTTACTATCATCACTTTTCCCTAACGCGCCAAAGGAAGTATAACTTCAAAACAAATACATATCCCATTTCTCAATATAAAAAGCCTGTCAAGGATCATACTATCTTACAATTTGTAATTCGATACACTTAATACAGAAACAACTTCATATTGATATCTGAACATGTTAAATAGACGTCCATGTTTCATACTCGTGTCGAATGGATAATTTGATGAGGTTTGTAGAAAGGAACATGTCTGGGAACGTGGATAATAATAGCTTTGTTTCAATCAAGATACGAATGTTTTATCTTGTTAGCAGTTTAAAAACAGTAGTTATTTTTCTGTTTTTTTTGTAAGTCATATTTTTTTTGGAATTTTTATGGTAAAGGGGGCAGGTTATCAACTGATAGTAAGTGGTTACCGCTGCTGGCAGACGTCTACACCTCCTGAGTCTCAAGCGCGTTGTCGTGTTTTAAATAATCCCGCCCACCAATTTTCTTTGAAAGGAATGGTATAGATATTACTACAGTCAGGCCCATCCATTATCTCTTAGTAGATCTATATCATTATACGAACGGGTTAACGGAACCTTAGTAGTTGATATATGAGTAAAAATAACTATAAATTTCCATGTACTTGTAGAACAAAACTGATATTGATTTTCTTTCTGACATTAAATATACACATAGGTCTCCAATTAGTACATCATTTTCAATGTTACGTAGTGAAAAACAGGTTTAAAACACTTCAAAAAGTCGCGCTTTTTCATAGCACAGCAAAGCGAGAGAGCCCTTGGATTTTTTAGAAAACAGCCCGAAATCATCTTATGTAGACTTTTCCCAGCTGAATATATAAGAATATCTTTTGTATATACTTTTTGTATGAAAGAAGTCCTCTCACGTCGTAATACCACCGTACTCACGTAGTCTCATTGACAGTTTTTTGCCGAATTAGCGGCCTTTACGTGATGGGTTAGATAAATGTTATCTTTGTTAAAGTAGCTTAAAAGTATATTCAAGTTTCAAGTAAACTTCCTCACAAGTTCGTTTAATCTGTTCGATAGACTTAAGACTAGACCTGAGGAAACAACACAAGGAGAAACTTATGCCTACATAACTATATAAAAACAGATCACAACTAGCAATAAGCAATACCAATCGATCTCAACTAACTTACCTGTAAGCAAACTAAAACTACTCGATATCGGAGGAAAGTTTACATGAATTATCTTTAGCTGTAAATTGTTGAACAAAGTAGTACAGCTACAATGTTGAAGTGTTCTAACCAAATATTTGTTTTTCGTACATGAACGACTTTGATGGGCCGAAACACCGGCAACTTTACTCATCACGACATCCCGAGATGTTCTTTGTGCTATAGTGACCATAAAGTTACAACATACTATTTGGATTTTATAAATAGTTCGACTAAAGTCTTCAAAGGTTTAATTTACGACAGGTTCATTTTAGTTAAAACTTTAGTTATAATTTTTTTTCTTTAAGTGTTGAAAACATGAGGATATGGAGGTTTACATTTTTTAATAGTCTTTTCATTTTCTAAAATTGTACGAAATGGAATACAGAGCGGGAAAATTTTATATTTTCCTCTTAGAAATATATAATATTAGTGATCCATATTGACCAAAATTTTAAATTACATTAAGTAATTATGGAAATATCTAATTAGACACGATACTCTTCCTTATTTAAATACCCTTAATAAACCAGAAACATGTATTACTACTAAAAATATATTCCTTTTACCGTAAAATGTTCTCCCAATGTTCCAAATTACTTATGTTTTTGAACTTACTTGTTTAATTAACACAACCAAATTTTTTAGTTTGTAAACCCATAAAATTTTTGGAATATGGTTCAAACTTTCTGAATAAAAAAGTAGTTTAAATTTGTTAGGACTTTTCCGTTCACGCTTTTAGAGGTCTGCGACCTTTACTGCATTTTGTTTTAGTGTTGAACTTCTCCAACTACCCCCAGTTCACGAGAAATACTGCGCTCGAACTTATTTGGCATAAAGGTGAACGCACCACAACAAACGGAAATAATTAAATAAGGATATATCATAAAACTGCTCAGTACGATCGATTTCAATTTCGTGTCTATAAAAAACTAACCTGTTTATATTTCAAATATAAAATACCGTCTTTTGTATTACAATTATATATTGAACTTTATATTTTCAACCTCGATGTGAGTATTTTTTATTCAACGATTTTTGCTTCTATATAACTACCTTCGTCACAAAAACGAAATGTGATAGCGGCTATTTAAAACATAATTAAATTATAATTTGATTAGTTCTAGCGCAATTTACAAACCCGAAAAAGTAGTTAAAACCTGAATAAAAATCAAACTGTACAACAAACAATATTATAAAATGTCTGACATATAATATTTACTGAGAAAAAAAAAGTTATAATTAGTTAAAGCCAAAAAAACATGAGTGATGATATTAAGCGTAACGACAAGTGCTTATTAAATGATGGTGATGACAAAACTATAGTACGCTTATAAGGTTAAAGAACTAATAAAAATTTAATAGCATACACATTACGAATAATTTATTTAAAATGTTATGTACTTACTCCTATATTATTATGTTGTATGATGCGCTTATATATTAAAACATTTATAACTAGCTGACCCAACGAACTTCGTACCATCATTCATGAAAATTTTCAGAATTATCGAAAAACTGTAGGGCCGCAG
This sequence comes from Hyphantria cunea, assembly GCA_003709505.1. Lineage (NCBI taxonomy): Eukaryota > Metazoa > Arthropoda > Insecta > Lepidoptera > Erebidae > Hyphantria > Hyphantria cunea. Next base: position 83,740 of record PKRV01000185.1, on the reverse strand, counting down.
TATATACGACTAAGCAGACTAAGAAAATATAACACCTTCAGTTTTCTTATATTTTTTTTCTATACAAAATATGTCCTGATAGTAACAAATACATAAAAAAAAGAATTATACAATTTGATGCAGTCGGTCGAAAGTTATGCGCGTACATACATTTTTGTCATTTTTATTTATATAAAACAAAATACTTAAACAAACCTAAAAAAAAAAACATAATACTTCTACAAAATGATTAAAAAGAGTTTTTTTCTAGTAGCGGTAATTTGTGTTGTTATTATGTTAGTAGTTAATGTTGTACTAACAGTGTTTACTGGCTTATTTTTATTTAAAAATAAAGAATAATAACTAAAAACCATAAAGTTACTGTCACAAAAATTATAATCAACAAAATGTATACATTTTAATACACATCTGTGTACTCCTTTGGGGATAAAAGACGTTAGTGTATGTAACAGCAAAAGTACATCTTGCTACATTATGAATTCATTGTCAAAATGTACATGATCGCAAACAAAGTCATAAACAAAAGCCAGTATGTCTTTAAAACTAAGAGACGCTTCGTCACTCTAGTGTCCAGATCTGCACGTTACAGTCTTTGAATTTATACGACCTACTTTACCTAACTTTGTATTGTCGCCGATGTCTTCAAGATCCTAAGGAGTTATGCTCATCATTATTTTGTGTTTTATAGCCGCCGTGTTATAGATTGTACCGCGTGTGAAACTTTGTAGACGTGTACTATGATTTAGGGTAGCAACTTCCTTATGAATTTTGAATGTGCGTATTTTAAACTGGTGTAAAATGATCCGAAGCGAAGATAGATGTGCCTGTGTATACAATATAATAAATAAATAATAAATATTTCGGACATCTAACACACAACACCATTTAATCCCAAACTAAGCGGAGCTTGTATTATGGGTACTAGACAATTGATATTAATACATATTTTTTTGAAAATACATACATATTGTACATAGAAAACACTCGAACTCCAAAACAAATATTTGCAGATCTTACAAACACTTGGTCCGACCTAGGATTCGAACCCGAGACCTCATGGAATGCAGTCGCGTAAGCTACCACTGCGCCTCCGAGGCAAATATTTGTGCTTTTAACCGATTTCAAACAGAACTGGTATTTCTCTTCTTTTACCTTTAAATACCTTCGTTTATGAAGTGTTTTAGCAAATGTACTTTTTGGTTTTGAGGATAGAGCTCAGCTTTGGCTGGAGGTAAAAGCAAATCGAATAGAATCTTACACTGTTCTTAAAGTTAATCACCTTTCGTAAAATGTATAACATGATATATCATAAGAGAGATCTATGTCCAGCAATGGACTATAAAAGACGATAATGAACGAGGTGATGATGAAGATAAGACGTAAATTATTTGAGAACGTTAGTTCTCAAATAATTTACGTAAATCGTCTCTATGTCATCTGTTGAGATGACATAGAGACGATTTTAGCTCAATTTTATGTATTGCCAGAAACAAACTCAGTATTTCATAATACTGTTTAGAAAATAATATCGTTTTTATATGTGTTGATAAGTGAGTAAAATATCTCTCACTCACTCTATCAATTATTATTGTAATGGTTCTTTACACTTACGCAACTTTGTTATTGAGTTCTACTTAGCAGCACGGGCCAGTAATTAACACGGAAACAATAAAAATGGTGAAAAATTAGCATCGCATTTCGAAAGAATCCATTCTAAGGAATTTTGCAATGAAATTTTTACGGGTCACTGGGTTTAAGCAGTTATTTAAATTGGACGGTTTATGAGTCCATAAGATTGGTTGCCAGATATTTAGATAAACGATGATGAGGCGCTCATAGCCCAGTTGCACTCGGTGATTAGAAACACTCACCGAGGGTAAGCAACGACGGCGAGGTCAATACTTAGATGGGTGACGGCTGGTGGCATGTTACCGTGAGATTCTCCGTGATTCGGAGGTCACGTAAAACAGTCGGTCCCGGTTGTTATCATAGGATAACAGTCGTGAAGCTTAGTTGGAGGCCTTTGGGCGGCTTAATAACATCCAACGATAAGATTACCTAGCCACAACGTATTCTTGCCAGTCCCCAACCCGCACTCAGCCAGCGTGGACACGTACGGCCTTAACCCTCTCCTGAGAGGAGACCCGAGCCCAGCAGTGGGACATTATGGGTTGATAATGATGATACTTAATATGCACTATAAATTCGTTACGCTTTGTCGACCAAACCGCTGCAGCGCTTTCAATGTAATTTGATATGGAGATACTTTGATTCTTCAGGAAGGACGTGGGCTAATCTTTACCACGATTCGTGACTTATTTTGCCTGTTGGCCTTCGACATGAATGGCCCGGCTCAACCGGTGTTATACCATGGTCTCACAAAAAACAGTGAAAAAACGGCGCTTTTGCTGTGTTTCACCGAGTGAGTAAAGATAACGGAGGCCCATATACCAAACCCTCCCCCACCCATCTCCCCATTCCCCAAAGGCTGGCAAGGCACTTGTGACGCCTTTGGTGTTGCTGGTGTCAATGGGTGGTGGTAATCGCTTACCATTAGGCGATACGTCTGCTCGTTTGCCCACTAATCCATAAATAAAATCAGTTACATAACAGGGTAGTTGACAGCTTAGTGAGTTTAGTTACTAGTTATCATCTGTCAAAGCGATAGCTTTGTATGAAAAATAGACTAAATTCAAACATATGACGTCATTGTTTTATACTAATCAACTAAGCAATATTTGCGTAATAGTGCGGAAGTTGTCTTTTAAAAATAAGAAAAAGACACTTTATTCTCATAAACCGGTACCAAGCATGACAATTAGATGAAGAAAGAGTACTCCAACTGACTGAATGTTATCTAAAGTACCTCTAAATTATACGATGCAAGAAACATTGTAAAGTGTGCCTAACATACATAACGTTAGCACACAAATTTACATATCACCATCATAGCATACATATCACCATCTTTTATTCTCGTGTATCGACCCGTTAAATTAAAATAAAATGCGAGGCTTACAAAATGATATTTTATGCTAAATATTGGGTATTAAATTCTAGACTCGTGCTTCGGTGTATAATTTTACTATGGTTTTGTTTATAACATAGCGGTTTGTTGGTTGTAAGGGGTCATACAAACAAGGCTCGTACCTATCACACCTGTTTGGTATCTTGCATGAAAAATGAAAAATATATGATCGAATATACCTGTTTTATAGAATCATTGTTGACAAAACTTTCTTGTTTTTTTTTTAAAGTAAACTTATTGTGGGCAGTACTTCGGCCCCGAAACCCCCTGCATACTTTATTTCATTAAAATTATTGGCGCCGTTTCTGAGCTTCAGATTATAAATACAAGATTTGCTTGTTTAAATATGTTAAATTTCTGTATCAAGTTAATGATATACATAATCTTTAATTATTGAAGAAGGCTGATGTTTTATTCACTTGAATGTTTTGAACAATTTTTAAAAGTTACATCATTCTCGTAGATAATGAAATGCAATGAAAATTCGCACGGTCGAACTTCAAACATAACTAGACCCTATAGTCATATCCATAAGCCTTTAAAGCTTATATTAAATTTAAGTTTAAAAATAGTGAATTAATTAGTTTAGAAGTATCATTTATACAGATTTAGCTAACATTAATTATTTTTGCATATTATGTGTATATTATAATGTATATATAATACCCAGAGACAGTTGTCTACACCCCTTATAATGCGTCTGGATATTAGCACACGCCTAAATATGTAATTAAAAAGAGGTAAGGTCAGAATAATTGGTTTAGGGTTCTTTACTTCATTGTGAGTACTAGATTTTAAATGCCAGTTTCTTTGCCAGTATTCTTCTCATAGAGCTTTTCGTAGTTTAGAAACTTGACTTGATTTTGGAGACTTGTAAATTTTGGTGTTTTCACCTAATTTACCTTGACAATCCAGTACATGCTGTGGCATCTGTTCGTGTCGATCTTTCATTTTTAACTGTAGCTTCAATTTAATGTCACTATGTGTCTTAGTTGAAAAAAAAGAAAGAAAAAAATGCACTGGTTTATACTCCCTGATTGGTTCACATCTACCAAGTTATTTTAGACTGGACTTGCAACTATTCGTTAAATTTTCAGTTATAACCTAAAAAGTAACTACAATGGCGCTATTCCTGTTGTTGCACCACTTAAATAAAACTTTACTCTAAAATAATCTTTTATTCTCTTGTTTTAGTAGAGTGATGACATTTTTCTAAGTATTGCGTTTGAATAACGCCTATTTTGACATTTAGAACGTCATTTGACGTGACAAAACTCATTCTCAGTGATTTTTAATTTAATGAGATTGCGAAATACAGAAATAGCACTAATGTAAGAATATATGAAAGGGGGTGGGTGAAAACCTGACTTATCTCTATGCTACCATGGTTCCTTCGAACTACTGAAATATCATTCTTTCCACCTCCTTTTCTCCAAGAAGGCTTGGTTAAACGAAGTTACCGTACACTTGAAAAACTAGCCTCGAAAACTTTCACAGCATTGAGGTTGCGTCGGCCTAAGTAGAATTTGCTGACAGGACAAAAATGTGAGGAGAAAAACTTCATAGTATAAAGAAGAAATGTGGATATTTCGGTTTTATAATTTTTTTTTGAAATAGAGGCAAACGAGCAGACGTATCGCCTGATGGTAAGTGACTACCACCGAACATGGACACCCGCAACCCCAGAGGCGTCATAAATGCGTTGCCGGCCTTTGAGAGGTGGGAGGAAGGGTTGGATATGAGCATCTTGTATCCCCACTCACTCGGAGAAACAGCGCAGGCGCTATTTCACATTGGTTTTTTGTACGGCCGTGGTATCACTCCGGTCGAATCGGCCCATGCATGCGAAAGCATCGTCTCTCCCGTCAGTAACGTAAGTTAAGAACAATCTCTGCAACGGAGTGTCTTAAAAATCCGTCACCATTACAAATACCATAATTCAAGATATCTATAAACCATTATACCTATTATGAATAAAATAACTCTTCCACTTTCCATTAACAAACTCATAACTATACCCTAAGTTATTTTTAAAAACAACACAAATCGAAGAGCACTTAAGTGATTTGCAAGTCATTTGCATATAGTTGACTCAACCTAATACATATGTATCTAATACTGATATCAAATATATGTTTATTGAAAACCACCATTATTGTATACAATTTATTCATGACCTTCTTAGTGGGAGATAAGCGAGCTCGGACTTCAAATGTGCCATAATTGATTTTGTTCAATCCCACGCAAATTTATATATGACTAGATGCGTGCCGCGGCGTCACATACGACTGGTTTTTTTTATATGAGCTTACCAAAGTGATTGCTCTGCCTCATCAAAAGCATGAGCAGAGTCTTAGCTTAGTTTTCACGTTACTCACTGTGAATTCTGACAATGCAAGAATGCAGTATATACGTACGTTTGTTCCATTTTTTTGAATAGGTAAAAATCTAAGACGAACCAAATCACGCGCAAGCAAAGCAGATGTCAACAATTAACTGAGCATTCAAAATGGCCGAACTTGTCAGCACAAGTGAGAGACATATGTACCAACATAACGCCACAAAAAATCGAAATTCGAATATACGTAACCCGCGAAAATTCAAAATGCGCGATACTTTTTGAATTCTTCGGCCTATAAAGATATTTCTGCATCATTGGGCCTCCAGATTCAATGTTGTACCTTACTCAATCGAAGAAAACACTACGCCAGTTCGGCAAAAAGGAGCCTACATGCTTTTTCAGACCATAGCCTATCTTTGTACCAAATTTCATCTAAAACAACTAGCAGGAATAGCTTTTAAAGGCGACCTTCCTCGCTTTGTTATCAAGTTGGTTATTCGATTTCCCTGTGTATTATTACGGACTAATCTAAACGGGTAAATATCAAATTCCTTCAAATCCATTCAACATTCATATTGATTGAGTAATAGAAATCCACGCATTCATCCCAAAAAACTTTTTACATCATAATACTGTGCGGATTTCGTCAAATGCTTTAATTGGATTCGTTTAAAATGTTTTTATTTCATCCAAGGAATCTTTTAAAGTTCAATTGCCAATGGTAATTTAAACTTTGAAACTCCAAACTTTGCCTTGTCTGATAAAGTTTAGAGAAAAAAAAACGACACGCGACAAAACAAAAGGCAATCAAAGAAAGTACAAAAGAATGGTAGAACACCAATAAGAAGTCAATTTTAAGAAGATTGTAATTAATTAAGAACCAGGAGGTTAGAATTCAGTTCAAATTCGTATCAATCGCCTTTTAAATGCAAGTTTTTCTAGTGGTGTTTAAATACAACTGTTCATTTAACGCAGTGATAGACAATAGTGTGAAATAGTTTAGTGGCTTTGTGTACTTACGGAGCAGAGACCCAACGATACAGAAACGTCACACTAGGCTGCATTTTCTGCACTCGCAGTGAGTATGGTGATCACTGCTCTTAAATTCTGCTTTCCATCAGAAAGGGTAGAGTCTCTTTATCAGGAATAAAAAAGTTATGGTGTAACCGAAAAAGCATACGCAACGATACCATACAGCAAAGCTGGAGTTTATAAAATATATGTCTAAAACCCAGTCATCTTACCTGCAAAGACCACTGATGCACTTAAGTCTCTTAAATAATCAAGGCCCTTGTTCAGCGGTAGTGACTAACCTTCATATGGGCTAATTATTAATGGAACTTTTGTACTGCAAACCCGAATTAATTATGTAATGAGATGATATAGATGCAAGCCTACCTAATTATAAATTATCTATTCATATAGTCAGTGTATCAAAAGAATTGATTGTTACTGATACGATTATACCACTAATTAGCAAAGTCATAGTATGGACAGTTACTACAATAAATCCCATTAATATGATACATACATCATTACATATGTAATACGTATATTATAAAGTACATTTGCCGCCATCTGAGAACATTATTGATTTCAGAATCAGCTTGATAACATTAAATATACAACCCTCAAACTGTAATCATTATATTACTTGCATAAGTATATATATAAAAGAACAACTAAATAATCGTACTTCAAATGAATGTAAATACATTGTCTTTGTGTGGCTTTTGCCGCATTAAATTCTTAACCAATCATATTAAAAATTTTGCTCTAACAAGACTAGTGAAGGTGACTCAGTGTCAGCGGGCTATTCATCCCCTATGTTAGCGCTGACTACGGCAACAAATTACCCAAGAAAACATCACTGCAAAAAGAAGAAAATTTTGAAAGAAATCCTACACCAGCTCATCTAACCAGGGCAGAATCTTTTTCCTTAAGAGAACTACTGCTAAAGGCGTTTGATGGTTTCGAAGTACAAAAAAACCCAACGATAAAATAAAATAGCTTTAATTTGTGTCTGATTATGTATAACTATGTGTCTTCCTAGTGTTTTTGTAGGTGTTGGCACCACACTTAATGGAAGGATTCTCAAATGCTTGCGCGAAACGGTAACTGTTTTAAGTGGCGCCATAAATCGTCAGAGTAAAAGAAAATGTTTTCTAAACTTTTTGTTTCTAACACAGCTTTAGGTCATGTTGTTTACGTAAAGGATAACAGTGGTTAGAATATATGTATATATAACATAAGAAATTGTGGTATGCTTGTAATATACATATAAAGTAGTATCTAAAGCAAAAAAAGTATAGCTGATAATACAATACATAGGTTTCTATGTAAAAACGGCCACAGTCATAGTTTTCAGAAATTCAAAATTATTAAAAGCACTTACATGCAACTAAAATATGCGAAGTTTTGTGAAGTATGTTCATGGACTGTGATGGATGTCTCTCGGGCAAAAACTACTGAACTAAACTTTTTTACTTACATAGCTTATACACTACAATAATAAAAATGCTACTATTTACCGAGATAACCGACGTAAACGCGGGCGGAGCCGTGCCGTGAGCATAAATCGTGTTAATTCCTGTTACAGAAAATAAAATTGTGTCAAGAACTACACTTTTCATAAATAGTGAAGCTATTGCAAATATATATCTTCTTAGCCTTAATAATTTCTAAAATTATTTGGGATCGGCTACTAGTTTTACCGGTTTTACCTGAAGTTCATGTAGGCAGCGACTTTCATCAGATACCCGCTACCCTAAGGGCAAATTTAATTCCAAGGTTGAATTAGTTCTCAGTATATTTGAGGGCACTGACTTTTTAATAACAATTGCCATTGGTGTTCATGACAACCGGGACCGATGACAGCTTAACAAGTGTTCCTAAGTAAGTGCGTGAAACACCGGCACACTTTCATACTCTGGGTTGTTTACAAAGAAACGCTCGCTCAGTAGTAGATATATTCATCCCTTATTTTACTCCTTTAGGAGTTGTCACTCCTAATCCAAAAACCTCCAAAATCCCTCTTTAGTGCTCATTTACGTTATATAAAGAACCTACATGCAAATTTACAGGATTCTAGGTGCAGCGATTTCGTTTGTTCGTATCTTAATCATGCACCTTCCTCTTATATACATGTAGATTTAGCCAATTCAGGCATACAAATATTGGCGCCGTGTAATAATCGAACGCTCGATATCTGATGTATCAATCGAACAATCCACCAATACCTGTCAATCCACAGAGGGTTCAAGACTAATTTGTCTGCCACAACTTTATAGTCGACATCAAATATTTCACATAACGTTCAAGAATATATATATATTTATATATGTAATTAAAAAAGATGGCCGCTTACCGCCATAAGGGTCCCCGTACAATAAAAACCGCTCATAAAGTTTGCTCGTAACCTCGGTAGTCAATAAGAATTGATATTAACGTCTAACGGCCCTTAACGTGATTGAATTTCAATTTACGACTACCCACCGTCACACGTTTAAAATAATCTTATTTATTTTTTTATGTTATTTCATTTTTTTTTTGCTCTTAGCACCGCAATATAAAGAAGGATAACGGAATTTACTCCATCTTACAGGAAATTGCACTTAAGTAGCTCTACTTATATAGAGAGATTGTCAAAGTTATTAATTAAGTGATACTTTTGTGTTTTTTTTTTAATAAAATGTTGATTGCCGTACTAGGTCTCTTCGAAAATGAACATACATGAAATGAATACAAAGAATACTCATACTAAGACAAAACAAATTATGGGTCACATAAAGTTTAGGCCCGTGTGGGTTTCGAGACCACAATACTCAGCGCAGTTGAATGTGCGGATTTTGTTAATCTTAGAAGCATGGGTCACCGCTTATTAAAAAGCGCAACATTATAATTCTATTTAGTAATTCCAAGACATAATATTATTTGTAGTTGAAGGCATGTCTGTCTTAAGTTACTGAATCATTATATTTTACATTGTAGTATAACTAAGTTTAAGTTAATTATGTAAGGATCAATATTTCAACACAGTCCACGTTCACTATAAGGTATATTTGCATAAGGATCGCACGCGCAGCTTAGCATGTCCCTAATTACCGAGTCTGGTGTTCACTATACGTACATTTGCATTTGCACCTAGAGTCGTACCAGCTCGTTAGTTCACGACTTTTATCTTTCACTATGTTTACAAGTCTAAATTATTAAAAAATAAAAAGCCCCTACACAAGCACTTAATCGAGAAATCATACGCTGGAATTGCCTTAAATAGTTTTGGAAAAGAGGTGATATATTGCTGGACTGATATTATCCAAACATAGCTAAGAAACTGCTTTTCAATTGAAAAAAACTTATCGAAATTGGTCCTCGCGTTTGAGAGCTACGACGCCACAGACAGACAACGACGTCAAACGTATAACACCTCTTTTTGCAACGGGGCTAAAAGCATGCAAAGATCTTAAAATATAAGCATATTTTTTTTTTATTTAAAAGCCTACCAAAATATCTTTATTTTGTTTGATGGAAAGCATGAACAGAATCCAAGAGTAGTAATCACCACCGTCATACACATTGTGAATACAGATAATGCAACAATGCAACGAGCCATAGCGTACTATGGCACGTTGCACGCCGGTCTCGCACGCACCAACGGTACNAGGGTCCCAGCTTTGTACAATAAAAACCGCTCATAAAGTTTGCTCGTAACCTCGGTAGTCAATAAGAATTGATATTAACGTCTAACGGCCCTTAACGTGATTGAATTTCAATTTACGACTACCCACCGTCACACGTTTAAAATAATCTTATTTATTTTTTTATGTTATTTCATTTTTTTTGCTCTTAGCACCGCAATATAAAGAAGGTAACGGAATTTAGTCCATCTTACAGGAAATTGCCGTAAGTATCTCAACTTATATAGAAAGATTGACAAAGTTTCAGACTAAGTGATACTTTTATTAATGTTTTTTTTTATAAACAGTAAATTCCACACTTCTGAAATGAAGATACATGAAATGAATACAAAGACAAAACAAATTATGGGTCACATCGGGCCCACATGGGCCTAAACTTTTTAGGCCCATGTGGGTTTCGAGACCATAATACTCAGCGCAGTAGAAAGTACGGATTTTGTAGATGTTAGAAGCATGGGTCACCGCTTATTAAAAAGCGCAACATTATAATTCTATTTAGCATTCCAAGACATATTATTATTTTTAGTTGAAGGCATGTCTGTCCTAAGTTACTGAATCATTATAATTTACATTGTAGTATCACTAAGTTTAAGTTAATTATATGAGGGTCAATATTTCAACACAGTCCACGTTCACTACGAGGCATATTTGCATAAGGATCGCACGCGCAGCTTAGCATGTCCCTAATTACCGAGTCTGGTGTTCACTATACATACATTTGGATTTGCACCTAGAGTCGTACCAGCTCGTTAGTTCACGACTTTTGTCTTTCACTATGTATACAAGTATAAATTATTAAAAAATAAAAAGCCCCTACGCAAGCACTTAATCGAGAAATCATACGCTGGAATTGCCTTAAATAGTTTTGGAAAAGAGGTGATATATTGCTGGACTGATATTATCCAAACATAGCTAAGAAACTGGTTTTCAATTGAAAAAAACTTATCGAAATTGGTCCTCGCGTTTGAGAGCACCTCTTTTTGCAACGGGGTTAAAAACATGCAAAGACCTTAAAATATAAGCATAACGTTTCTTTTAAAAAGCCTGCCAAAGTTTCTTTATTTTGTTTGATGGAAAGCATGAACAGAATCCAAGAGTAGTAATCACCACCGTCATACTCATTGTGAATACAGATAATGCAACAATGCAACGAGCCATAGCATACTATGGCACGTTGCACGCCGGTCTCGCACGCACCAACGGTACTTGATAATGCAACTCTTCTGTGGCAGCTGTGTTTCACTGGACGAGTCAGGATACCGGAGGCCCATACCCCAAATCCTCCCTCCCTCATCCCCCTCATCATTCCTCAAAGGCCGGCAACACACTTGTGACGCCTCTAGTGTTGCGGATGTCTATGGGCGGCGGTAATTGCTAACAAATCTGCTCTTCATTACCAGAAAATAACTTGACCACTTTGCCAAACTTGTTTCGTTTAATTTGGATAATACTTATAAAAAAAACTAAAAGCATACAATTAAATTAACATATTATAATCATTCAAATTGAAGTATAGGACTTAATTTAGCTTTTAGCATCTCAAAATCATATAATAAAGCAGCAAATAAGTACTATAAAACAACAATTACTGTATAATGTTAAATTTATACGGTATCATTCAACTTTAGTTTATAGCTAAGGTCTGCCAACGGTTCCTACTTGAACAGAATTGCTTAATACAATGACATCAGACGTTTATTACAGCTTAAAGCTAGGTACACACTCTTGCATCGATAACTGATTAGTCAGTGCCCATAACATGTATGTACATTGATGACACAGTATGCCTTTCTTAAAATGGAATATCGCATGCTCAATTCGGTAGCAATGCAATTGATGCACCTTGACCAATTCGAATCGAGCTTCCTTCTTTTTTTAAGTACAGTAACGAATGTCAACTATGACTTTGATTGCAGCTATTTATTGTCTTAATTTTAAGTATGTCCGTAACCGCTGTAAATAGTGGCATATATATGTCTTTACTCTAGAATTAACATACATACATGCCAAAAACTATATAGGTACTGCGGTTTGGCCGTGAAAGCGTTAGTAATAGACAAAGTTACTTTCGAATTAATAATATTATTATGGATTTAGTTTAGCTAAAAAACACTACCTACCGTCAATTTAACAGTAATAGTATAAGTTGCCACGTTCGCCTCTGCCTGTCTAGTGTTTAGCGTAAGCGACAACAGATTTAGAGGTCTCGGGTTCGAATCCTGGGTCAGACTGCTGTAGGGTATTTCTTACAAGAAATTCTTAATAGCAACCCGGAGTATGGAAGATGGCGGTGTTTCCCGCCTGTGCCTCGGAGAGCACGTTAAGCCGTCGGGTCCGGTTGTCATGAACATCTATGGCAATCGTTATTGGGAAGTCAATGCCTTCAAATATGCTGACAACTAGTTAAACCTTCGAATTCAGTTCACCTTCAGGGTCACGGAGGTCCGATGTCAGTCGCTCCGTGTAAAAACTGATATTCAGGTAGAACCGGTTGAACTAGTAGCCGACCCTAAATCACAGGAATTTTAATAGATAGGAAACTGATGAGTATAAGTTGCAACGTTCAACTTCAGCGGGAAACAGCGTTGAAAGTAATGCTGATATACTAGTTATTAGTTGTTGCTAAAGTTATATACTCTAAAGAATAAGTAAGAAATATTAATTAATTAAACATTTTCCCGACAGAGTTCCAGTTTAAATAATGTTACTTCAAAAATGTGTCTTTATAAATCCAAAACATTTCTAGATCTTGGAATACACAAAACGTGTATTGTTTCGATTTCCACATACAGCGGCAACATAAACATATGACAACGCCATCTAACGAAGATACTCCGGACTACGGAGTAAAGTAATGTACGAAGAAGCTACCAATCTTGCATCGCCCAATAGAAGTTCTCACGCTGATAAACATATGTACAACTTCCCAACATCTACCGTTGGGCAGTGGCCCGCCAGGTGTGCCACCTCGCCTGGTCGGAGAATCCTCCCTTTGTGTTGGAGGGACATGACACCCGTTCCTCCACACTACTGAAANCTTAAATAGTTTTGGAAAAGAGGTGATATATTGCTGGACTGATATTATCCAAACATAGCTAAGAAACTGCTTTTCAATTGAAAAAAACTTATCGAAATTGGTCCTCGCGTTTGAGAGCTACGACGCCACAGACAGACAACGACGTCAAACGTATAACACCTCTTTTTGCAACGGGGCTAAAAGCATGCAAAGATCTTAAAATATAAGCATATTTTTTTTTTATTTAAAAGCCTACCAAAATATCTTTATTTTGTTTGATGGAAAGCATGAACAGAATCCAAGAGTAGTAATCACCACCGTCATACACATTGTGAATACAGATAATGCAACAATGCAACGAGCCATAGCGTACTATGGCACGTTGCACGCCGGTCTCGCACGCACCAACGGTACTTGATAATGCAACTCTTCTGTGGCAGCTGTGTTTCACTGGACGAGTCAGGATACCGGAGGCCCATACCCCAAACCCTCCCTCCCTCATCATTCCTCAAAGGCCGGCAACACACTTGTGACGCCTCTAGTGTTGCGGATGTCTATGGGCGGCGGTAATTGCTAACAAACAGGCGACACGTCTGTGCGTTTGCAACTTATTCCATAAAAAAAAAATCTGCTCTTCATTACCAGAAAATAACTTGACCACTTTGCCAAACTTGTTTCGTTTAATTTGGATAATACTTATAAAAAAAACTAAAAGCATACAATTAAATTAACATATTATAATCATTCAAATTGAAGTATAGGACTTAATTTAGCTTTTAGCATCTCAAAATCATATAATAAGCAGCAAATAAGTACTATAAAACAACAATTACTGTATAATGTTAAATTTATACGGTATCATTCAACTTTAGTTTATAGCTAAGGTCTGCCAACGGTTCGTACTTGAACAGAATTGCTTAATACAATGACATCAGACGTTTATTACAGCTTAAGGCTAGGTACACACTCTTGCATCGATAACTGATTAGTCAGTGCCCATAACATGTGTGTACATTGATGACACAGTATGCCTTTCTTAAAATGGAATATCGCATGCTCAATTCGGTAGCAATGCAATTGATGCACCTTGACCAATTTGAATCGAGCTTCCTTCTTTTTCTAAGTACAGTAACGAATATCAACTTTGACTTTGATTGAGGCTATTTATTGTCTTAATTGTAAGTATGTCCGTTACTGCGGTAAATAGAGGCATATGTCTTTACTCTAGAATCAACATACATACATGCCCACTATTAAATATTTACATGCCAAACATTGAAATCGGAATCGCGGTTTGGCCGTGAAAGCGTAATAGACAGAGTTACTTTCGAATTAATAATATTATTATAGATTTAGTTTAGCTATAAAAACTCTACCTACTGCAATTTAACAGTAATAGTATAAGGGGCAAAGTTCGCCTCTACCTGTCTAGTGGTTAGCGTAAGCGGCAGCAGATCTAGAGGTCTCGGGTTCGAATCCTGGATCAGACTGCCCAGAGTATGGAAGATGGCGGTGTGTGTGTCCCGCCTGTGCCTCGTAGAGCACTTTAAGCCTTCGGTTCCGGTTGTCATGAACATCTATGGCAATCGTTATTGGAAATTCAGTGCCCTCAAATATGCTGACAACTAGTTCAACCTTCGAATTCAGTTCACCCTCAGGGTCACGGAGGTCCGATGTCAGTCGCTCCGTGTAAAAACTGATGTTCAGGTAGAACCGGTTGAACTAGTAGCCGACCCTAAATCACAGTAATTATAATAGATAGGAAACTGATGAGTATAAGTTGCAACGTTCAACTTCAGCGGGAAACAGCGTTGAAAGTAATGCTGTTATACTAGTTATTAGTTGTTGCTAAAGTTATATACTCTAAAGAATAAGTAAGAAATATTAATTAATTAAACATTTTCCCGACAGAGTTCCAGTTTAAATAATGTTACTTCAAAAATGTGTCTTTATAAATCCAAAACATTTCTAGATCTTGGAATACACAAAACGTGTATTGTTTCGATTTCCACATACAGCGGCAACATAAACATATGACAACGCCATCTAACGAAGATACTCCGGACTACGGAGTAAAGTAATGTACGAAGAAGCTACCAATCTTGCATCGCACAATAGAAGTTCTCACGCTGATAAACATATGTACAACTTCCCAACATCTACCGTTGGGCAGTGGCCCGCCAGGTGTGCCACCTCGCCTGGTCGGAGAATCCTCCCTTTGTGTTGGAGGGACATGACACCCGTTCCTCCACACTACTGAAAGAAATGTGACCGTAACGTATGTTTACCGAAGCTATAATAATAAATAATAATATTAATAAAACCTTTTTATTTCACATTTCTCACATAAAATTATCTCATTATTTAAGTGCAATAAGAAGAAACAGTATACATTTTGAAATTAATTAAGATTAATTTGTTTTATTGATTCAAATTAACGTGAACTCCTGCTTGAAGGGTAAAGGCCTCCTCCAGAGATGACCAGTAGTTTCTTTCTATCTATATCTTTCTACATATTTTCTTCTTCACATTTCAGTGTCGCTCGCACTAATAGACCAATAAAACTTTGTACGATTTTAAGAGAACTTTTTCTAAGAAAGCCAGCACTATTCTCATCCTGGTGTTTTCCAATTCGTCTTACCGAAGCTATAGTGTGGATTAATCTTAAAGACGTTTGTGTACTTATTCAACAAGCCAAGTACAATATTATAAATTACCATAATATAATATACGATAGTAGTTAGGTATTCAACTGATTGTTAAGTCGGTTCACGACAGAAGCATGTCGAATCACGATTCGATACGAGAAAATAGTCTGTTAGGTTATGATGCAATATTCAATCTTTGTATACTGCCTATAAAATATTATTTGAAAGTAAATCTATCTAAATGTTTGTGAGTTACATCTTCACGTCTAAACTGCTGCATCGATTTCAATGAAATATGGCAAATAGATACTTTATTGAGACCGCAAAAACAGATATAAAGGAGGCAGAGCCGCAATCAAAAGCTAGTTATCGTTTATTAATAATACCTCATTTTTTTACTCGACTGCGTAAGAAAGAGGGTTATGTTTTTTGAGTGTGTGTATGTATTTACTAGTATGTACTAGTATGTATTTACTTTAGCACGCCCTAGAGCCTAAACGGCTTGTATTTTTATGTGAGTGGTGTCAATAGATTCGTCTTAGTCGTGAGATTGACACTGGGTACATAAAAAAAAGAAAAAAAACTTAATTAAGATGACAGATATTGACGCAGTCAGGTTTACTTTTTTGAAAAACTTGTTAACAAACATTTCTCATATCCCGTGTGTCGCTTTCGTTGGCGGTTCCAAATTGATTATGATATAAATTTTGTTTTTCATTTCCGTAAGCAAAATAGCTTCAAAATTGCCTATTACATCTATACTTTGGGCTGTTCGTTTATTGATTAGTGATCCTGGCTGTTAGGTAAGAGGCTGGGGCTTCGATTCAAAATTAGGATTATAATAGTCCCTCCTAATACAGGCTTTTTTTTGCTTAAAAGGAGGGTCCAACTTCTATAAAATTTTTTGATTTTGAGTTTTGATAATGTATCTAGAATATAAATCTATCGTTTACAAATTTATGGAAGTACTAGCTGACCCCGCAAACGTTGTTTCGCCAAATATAAAAAATGAAAAAAAAAGTTAGAAATAGGTCAACCTTATTATTTAGGGGTATGAAAAATTGATGTTAGCCGATTACTAGGCCTACCCGATATGCACACAAAATTTCATAAAAATCGGTCCAGCTTTATCGGAGGAATTTAGTAATAGACACCGCCACACGAGAATTTTATATATTTGATGTTTATCAACAGCCTGGTTACCATTGTACAAGCTCTTATTAGATTCATATGATGTATCAAACTAGATATAATTTTATTTCCGAATCTCTCTCTAATCGGTTACTTGTGTCTCCGAAGTTTCCTTAATCAAATAATCTTGCTAAATGTATTACAAAGTTTCGCAGTTAGCAACTGTATTAAAATCGCTATAATTGTTTTACAATCGGTTTTGTAATTCCTAAAATAAACTATTACTTTTGACTTGGGTTTCATCAAAACTTAAATATAAGAGATTTGAAGATTACCAAATTTAATATTCTTTTAAGCAAATTTACTTAGTTTAAATTTAGGACCCTACTTTAAGAACTTTAAGGATATTTGCTTTTCTTTATTATTAAAAGCTTTTAAATCCCTTTGCGTTTTGACAAACGTAGTGTGGGACGTTCACAGGTCAGTTGGAGTGATGATTTGCGCAAAACGACTGGCAGGTGCTGGATGCGAGAAACCGAAAATCGAACTAAGTGGTGTGAAATTGGAGCCTATTTCCAGAAGTAGACTGCGATAGGCTGATGATGATGATGATGATGAAATCTCTAAACAAAATTATAGCAGTTTACGTAACAACTAAGGTTCATCATCTGTCCATTGGCTTCGGTGACTCCATATATCTAGTTGAAAAGCAACGTACCACTTGTTTAACACTGTTTTTTTTGGAGACTGTAGTATTAAACTTAAATCTTAAACTAACCCTTATGTTCCAAAAATATTGATCCACAGATAATTAGCGGAAGTAATACCAAAAATGAATATCACATATACCGATTGATCTGAGAGTAAAAAAAACACCTACTCCAGCGATTTAGAGACCCATGTCAGTATCTCAATCTAGCTATTTACTTTCTGCTTATAATCTATATCAAGGCTTTTGTTATTAATAATGAAGTTAAATATATTCTACTGTGTAAATATTCGAACTACAGTAATGCTTTTTTACACACTACATGTAATGATCTTTTTGTTATGTTATTTTTTTTTAACCGACATCATTTCGTTTCTTGTCTCCACTTATCTTCAGTTAGGCCAAGTTTTACCCAGGTCGAAACCTATTTGAAGCATGGTTCTGTCCTCATTTTAATTATTTTTTTACTATCAATATTTTCATGTAAAATAACGTTATCAGAAAGAAATTAATTTTCGTTGAAACGGACATTACCATTTTTATAACATTAATTTATCAAATTCAATAAGAATTATGAATCCGATTTGTCGCGTATCGATTAAATTGGTCCGAATCCCGTGGGAAATCATTGTTATTATAATAAAATTAATATATTACTGGGGAAAATATTTTATTGTGGACAATTTTGTACTGTTTCGTTCGTAATTGCACGTCTGTTGAATTGATTACTTCGGCTTTGGGTGATGACAAAAGTTTAATTTTCATCGCAGACACTCACTGACATTGAAATAGGAGATTGAAATAAATTAATCAGCACTCGAATTGGGTTGTTATCTATAACTTCTACGTGAAATCTTATCTTAAAACTTTTATATGTTTTCACAGGGTTTTTAGTTATGAATTTCATCATATTTGATAAAGGAGGGTGAGGTTAGTGATAGGGTGATTCTGGGTGACCCTATTCTAACGACATGGAGATCTGCATAATAGTGACCGATATAGAAGATTTGCCTTTGAATAAGAATGGATAGAGAAGAAACCAACCAATCTGTGGTAGGATTTAGATTTCCACACAAAAAAGTCGTTTATTGGAAAACTTTTTAGTAAAGAATAATAGTTGCCAGCGGTATGTGTGGCCTCGCAAACTGAGGTCGCTTAAAATTTTCAATTTATTACATTACAAGTACGTATTTAAAAAAACGAATACTATTTTTAAGTATTCAAAAAGCTGTTCGTGCTTTGCTTTTAACTTAATGAGCAATTTAAAAAATATACAAAAGTATCAGCAGTGTGTGTTGTGTTAAAAAAACATATTTTCATTATGGAAAGAATTCGGCTTATTACAAGTGTAGAACCGAAATTCTAAACCAAGTGCTTATTAAATTTTAAACTTAGATACTTCTTTTGTTAGTAATCGCTTTGAAAGAAATAAAAAGGCCGAGATAACTTCTTCATTAGACTTACTTCATAAAATATTATTTCTTATAATCAGGTCTATTAAACGATGACATTATTTTGATAAAAACATTCTCGTGTTATTGTAACTTCATGCTTGACTGGAGCGTTCAAAGTTGTTTGATATTAACTTAATATGGCCAGAGATAATATTAGTGTGGCTAATAACACATATACATGTAATCGGATATTTCAAAGTTAAATCTGAGTTATGACTAAGTACGGGAGCTTTAATATGGTAATTATGTATTTATTTGAAATCTATGTATTTATAGACGATGCGGAAATACTTTAGCTATTGAATTTATAAAAAAATATTTACGTACTCAGAATAGCCTAATAATTTATAAAACACCAGTTGTTTTACAAATTTTATTATTTTTTTTAAATATGTATTTATTTTAAGACACTTTTAGGGGTCACATTGAATAAAAAATAGTGATCTTATAATATTATAAATAAAGCTTGAATGAGTTTTTGGCTTCTTCTCAGTCAATAACGTGTTGGAAGCCTCAAAAATAATCAGAGAACTTAAATGAAAAATTAAGCTTTCATATTTTCGATTAAAAGAAAATCAGCTGTCATTCGTATACGGGTAACGAAACGACATACAATCACCTACGGTAACACCCCAATCTAATACTATCCCTTCTGATCCTCCGCCCCGCAGTTTTCGTGGCCCAACAGTGCTCTAGAAAACATTCAAGCTAGCTAACAGCGTTGGGGAACTTTTACGGCGACTATTCCCGATGGGTGTCGTCTTCGGCCTACACCGTATCCGGCTTCCGGACACTCGCCTAATCGTTTATTGTGAGCAGAATGTTTTCGTGATGTATTTGTGGTGAAATTGTTAAGAAAGTTTTTTTAACGGATACGTGGTTTGTTTAGCTGATGAGCATATTAATAGTAAGTTCTGACGTCACTACTGACCTAGTGGTCACGCTAGACGGCATGCTTTAAATAAACGTGTTATGTAGTGGTTATTTCATTGTTTGACATCTAAGTTCATTGCACTGAAGATTATCTAGTTATTTTAATATATTTATACTTTTTGTATTATTAACTTACAAAATTAGTGTTGTTAATAACATTAAAAAACTACCAAAGCTACCAAAGCATGGTAAGTTTTCTATTATTTGATGTGTTTAGTAAAAAATAGCCTCTGATTTTTTGTTCATTAGTTAATACCTTTTTGTAGACCAATTTTTCAGATATTGACTTCAGATTTTCAACTGTTGATTCAGTACGTTGCTATTATATAGTATATAAAGAGTGTATGTATTAAAAACAGCATCCTAAAGTGCACTATCTTTACTAGGTTCTATTTCTTAAAGTTAAGACGGAAAAATAATAAAAATTAGTAAAAAGCGCAGTGTGTAGCTAGTATGTGATATTAAATAACTTCATAAGCACTATACAAATGACTAATGTTTTAACAGCTAATCAATGTATTACTAACCTACATTATTTATAGTCAGCGAATCGTAAACAATTTCTTATCTGAAATTAAATTATTTACACTTAGACCCACTTCTCGTTTGAAATATTACTGCAATAAAGATTAAACTTAAATAGGTAGGTAATGGAGTCTTGGTTTTACTATAATATTACTACTATTAGTCTAAAAAAAGTAGCCTATGTTAATCCCTATAATATCAGCCATCTGCCAGTGAAAGTCGCACCGAAATTGGTCCAACCGTTCCAAAGATTAACCGGAACAGACAGACAAACAGACCGACAGACAGACAAAACTTGTAAAAAATGTTATTTTGGTTTATGTACAGTGTAAACATACGTAGGCATTTTGTAAAACGTGTCTTTTTTAATATTACAAATAGACACTCCAATTTTATTTATTTGTATATATATGAAATGGCGGGAAAATCTATGGCGATTTTTAGATGACGAATGGTTTTTTCATCCAAGTACGGCGGGGCCAAAAGGAAGGAATAGTCTAGTATCCATAGTACAAGCTCTGCTTAGTTTGGGGCTAGATGGCGTTGTGTGTTAAATGTCCGAAAATATTTATTTACATTTTATTTATTTGTAATTGTAAAAAAAAGTTCTTGTTGCCAACGTAATTTTATTTTACTCTGTATATATATATGTACACCCACATTCTAGTTTTTCCTAAAATACCTCGCAGTTATATCTAATTAAACGCTGTTTTCAAAGCAAACATTGCGTTAGCTTAAAAACAAGTGTGTATCCACACTAGTTGAAAGCTGTTTGCCGTGGCCGCCAGCTCTCGATTAAAACCCAACAACTAACCGTCGCAAACTTTCCCAAATACTCCCCCGTGTGTAAAGACCAACTCCAGTTTAAACCCCCATTTCGTATTGATTACTGGATTTGGTAATTTGGGTAGTTTCGCCTAGGAATATAGGGCTATGTTTGATGGAATGAAAGCTCGAACGAATAAGGATTCCACGAGCCTTAATGCTTTGATTGTAACTGGTTTCTTAAGCAAAATCAACATGAAGTTGGACTAATATTAAACGCAAATATCATGTCAAATATTTTACAGTTAGATTTTTTTACGTAAAATTTATTTTCAAATCCATTATTTTAAGTGATGTTCTGACTCTAAGATTGCTTATTTTAGATACAGGTTAGTAGTTAAAATAATTACTTGTAATTATAATCAGCCTATCTGTCCCCTGCTGGACATAGGTCTATCATGGCACTGATCGATGGCAGGTTAGCAGGTTTACAACATCAACAATCTATAATTTCCAACTGCAAGGCTCGGGTCTCCTCTCAGGAGTGGGTTCTGGCCTTAATTATATTAGTTTAAAGCGTTAAGTTGTCTAAAATTATTCTAATATAAACATTAAATATAAAAAAATAAATACACACCTAATAATAAGTAACTTTATATGTTGGCAGTGTATAAGTCACGTATTGTCTACCCAATACTTTCTGGTTGATAACCCTAACAAAAATGAAGAACACAAAACTTTACCACCTACCTAATCCTAATTCACCTACTTCAAATGTCTTCATTATAATATTTCTACTTCTACTTCAACTTTTTGCCGCCCACTGCTTAACGAAGGTCTCCTCCAAAGAGCGCCGATCATCCCGTCTTGGTCAGTGCGCATCCATCTACCGCCTCTCTAACACTTGTCGGCTCCAGCGACATATTTACTCACATAATATTCAATTAACCAACTCCTGTCTGTGTGCGTCTATTTAGGAAGCTACTACCCCTCCTACCAACAAATTTAGCCTGGCTAATTTTAATTAGGAAAGTGCGTATTGAACGCAAGCTAGCACATTGCTGGCACAATGCTAAATAATGATTGCAGGCGGCCGAAATTGGACATGCAAATTCGCTTCGAATTTGTCCCCGTTTATATGGACAAGGTTTAACTAACGCTCAGAATAGCTCTCTTCGTCTCCCAGCGTGATATTTTGTTTACGATCCCCCTTTCCCACAATTTCCATATTTTAATTAAGCGTATAAAAAATTCTCGAAATAAGATGATGTTTATCTTCAAATTTAATCTGGTCGGGTACATAGTGTACTTTATTTATGTAATAGGAGTACGTGTCATTTCATAGTAAGTGATTACCACTAGGACACCTGCAACACAAGAGGCGTACCACCCTCTGAGTACAGTTTTATTTCAATATATGAGCCTGTGGAAGCCTGCACTCTGATAGAAAGGACGAGCAGAATTCAGTGGTCACCCAACTCACTGCGAATGCAGACAATGCAACAATGCAGCATATTGTGCCCCGGAGAATTAAGGAGAATCTTCCGGGAAATCATACTTATTCAGTGAAAAAGCAACGAAGTAATCACTAAGCACTGGTGTACTGTAAGGCCGTACTAACACTCCGGTCTTAGCTTTTTGGCAGTTTTGCCAGTCTGTTCCTATGTTCTACCGTAGCGACCAAATTAGGGAACCGATTTTGAANTATGTAATGGGAGTACGTGTCATTTCATAGTAAGTGATTACCACTAGGACACCTGCAACACAAGAGGCGTACCACCCTCTGAGGACAGTTTTATTTGAATATATGAGCCTATGGAAGCCTGCACTCTGATTGAAAGGACAAGCAGAATTCAGTGTAGTGGTCACCAAACTCACAGCTAATGTAGACAATGCAACATATTATGCCCTGGAGAATTAAGGAGAATCTTCCGGGAAATCATACTTTTTCAGTGAAAAAGCAACGAAGTAATCACTAAGCATTGGTGTACTGTAAGGCCGTACTAACACTCCGGTCTTAGCTTTTTGGCAGTTTTGCCAGTCTGTTCCTATGTTCTACCGTAGCGACCAAATTAGGGAACCGATTTTGATGCCTGTGGTGTCAATACATTTATATTAATGGCCCGAGTGATTTTATTAAAAGTTTTTTCGTATTCGGGTTAAAGTTCTTCAAACTTTTTCTTGTTGATAAATCATCAACCAATAGATCAAATAAGTTGAGTTAAAACAGTCAAAAAACGAGGTAGTTAAGTCTATAAGTACGTCAAAATATACAGTACTGGATTCAGTGAAACGGCAAAAGAGAAAACGAAACGAACGTTAAACTAGATTTAACGAGAGTTTAATGTTGTCACACCAGGGGATGTTTTGTCAAGCGGAATAGATTAGACCGTTATGAGATCTTGGCTCGGTTTAAAGAACTGAGCACTGGGACAAGATGTTTATAGGACAGTTACTCATGGTAACTACCATTCCACTATTAAATTCACTATCCAGTTCACTAAGAAATAGTCAGTTACTATTTTTGTGAACACACGTGAAAGAAGACCCAGAACAACGATTTTATAGTTCAGATAAAGTGTTGTCAGTGATGGGTTGGAACCCACAATACTCAGCGCAGTAGAAAGTGACTTGTCGACCATTTAAACCAACTTTAAACCTATAAAATTTAACATTTTTTACTATTAATTTGAATTTTTAGAGGTTACTTCAGGCTTGAGACATATTAACGACTGCTTTCATAACCTAGTGAAAACAGGAAATGTAAAAAAATCTATCAGGCGTCACTACGTTGCGAACCTTTGGGGGATGAGGAGCGGGAGTGGAAGCGGTCGAGGTGGGCCTCCGGTATCACTCACTCGGTTCACATTTAATAATCAACATCTATGCTATCGATAATATTGATAGTAGCTATTAGTCCAATGAACTGAAAAATGATTATAATTGTGGTTTTCCAGCATTATCCTTAAAGATATCTCAGTTTTCCAACATTATCCTTAGAGATGTCTCAGCTACTAAACATTTAATTATAAACTACTTATCCGGGTTACTGGGAAGTCGTCCCACAGTATCTAACTGTCGTCTGTGTCGTGTTAATGATATTGAGGTGTAATTAATTTACATCTAATTTGAAGTTCACTTAATCTCGGGTTGGTTGTGTATATTCGATTTGAGGCCGGTTATATGAACCCTTAAATCTGTTCAATGCAAAGCGGAGAAACTGGAAGCTATATCTGTTTTGGATTCGTTTATAATTCTTCTTTTTATGGGTCTGACTTATATCGGTTATTGCGCATTACGTTGGTGAAAGAATATCTAAAATAAGTTCTGTGGTTTCGGCGTGGGTGTATAACAATCATATTTTTCTTTATTATGTGGTGGTGGTCGCCCAGTGGTAGAATTTCGACCATATATTTTATTTTTCTAACTTACTCTACTTCCCCTCAATATAAACTTTAACTAAGCGAAATTACATACTCCTACGATTGCACAGTTTTCGTATACAGTGGTACAAAGTTTTGGCTTCACTTATCTATTAATATAAAGAGAAGATCGGGCTTTCCATTCGTGAGATAATGTTTGAAATCAGTTCAGCGGCGTCAGCGTGAAAACATAACAAACAAACACTTATAAGTATCTTTTAAGTACATAGAGACATGAAGACACCAACAAACAACGTCTTTATTCTCTAGAATATGTTAGACTTGTCACAATATGCTTAGAAAAAAATTGTTCTTGGCAATATTAAAAACAAACGAAGCATCTCCACTTGAGATCTGCTTGATTTGACTCTTCTTAGTAAATTTGTATCTTTGCACTTTCATTTAGTTTATAGTCTATTTTTTTAAGTCATGGGAATTCTCTAAATCTTCTTTAGGGAAGATAATTATTGCTAATTTAATAACTTATGTTGTTCATCAAGAATCGAAGTATCTACATGCCAAAATTTATTGAAATCGGCTCAGCGACAAAGCTGTAAAAACGTAACACAGAATATTAGCATGGCTTAATTGAAACCGAAGTTTGAATGCAGTTTCTTTAGAAGAAAGAGTATGTAGCAGTTTAATGCGTTTATAAACCTATATAGTCAACAATAATTATTTAAAGAATAATCCATCTTAATATTGTACAGGCGACGGCCTAAAATCCGTAGTACTAATGGGAAGTAAAAGTAAATCACTTTGGTAATTACTTTGAATACGAAGAGAATAATTAAATTACGACACTCTAAACTCGAGAGACTCGGCTCTCTTCGGGAATTCTCGACACAAGTACTGAAGTTAATGGTGATCTTTTAAAATAAGAAATTTTAACTTTCGGTGTGAGATTTTAAATGTTGTTAATTGTCTGGTGTTCTTTGGATCAATAGACTTGTTTTCGAATTAAGAATACATATGCAAAGACAAATATATGTGCTTTTTAAATCAAAAATGTTAAAATAAGAATGCCTATGTGGCCACAGAGAAAGATTAGATAGTTTTACAATTCGATTTTTGAAAAATTTAGACCATCCAGAATTTGTAAATTAAACTTTGATTAGATACAAGAAACGTAACATCCCGAACACGATGTTTCAATTTAGCGATATTGGAATAACTAAATTGATTTATTAATTTCCGACCTTAGCTGGTCCAATCCGGTAGCAGGGATAGGTCTGGCTCTAAACTTTATTGGTCATTTTGTTTTCACTTATATTTCACAAAAATATTGAAACGCAACTTTTTACCGTGTACAAGTTTAATCCCGCCTATGTAATAATTGGCAAGACTATAAATATTTTGGCTGTAGTCAACCGGGCTTACTTAATTAAATATGTACAATAGATTAATTACACGAGACATTCACACAATGTCGTTCCTGGATGGAAATCGAATCTACTACTTTTGATTTAAAGAGGGATTCACCCACAGCAAGGCCAGCCTCTATAAAGCAGAAGGTTTTTTTTTCTCTTTTGCTAATGATGGTGATGTACTCCTGGCCAATTACGGCCACGGCGGCCTATCTCAACGGAGACCACTCCACTACGCAGGAGATATTATAGTGCACACATAGTGCGTAAACACTGGTTTACTTTCTGTTCGCTTAACCAACACGACCGGAGAGAGATCAGGCAGGACCGACACTGTTATAGGTGCTTCGCAAGCGCGGGGGTTCAGACCCCGAGTTTAAAATCCCGAGCTGTTATTAATTATATATAGTATTTATATAATAAAAAAGACTCCAATAACACTTTTTATTTGGGATTTGAACCCGAGACCTCTAGATCGGCAGCCTCATACTTCGACCGCAGGATACACGAGGCAGTTTAATGTATCGCTAATAATATATATTCAGTTGGAATCAAATAACAGTAGCGACACATGGAACATAAGTTCTGTAGATAATAAGCTTAGACACAATCCTATTACCTAAGGCTTTACAAGGGACTTTTGCAGACACGCAAATGAGTATGTTAATGTGGCGAATACATACTTAGAATTTTTTTAATCAGGCTTTATATGGCGATCTATGGCCTTGAAGCGGCACTATCTACATTTGTTATTCTGCTTTTCGTGCTACGAAAGGCGGGAAGGAACAAGATATTTGAGATTATTGTGGGTATAATTAAAAAGCCTTTTTTATTTAAGGGGCAAACGAGCAGACCTATCGCCTGATGGTAAACGATTACCGCCGCTCATGGACACCCGTAACACCAGAGGTGTCACAAGTGCGGTGCCGGCCTTTGGGGGATGGGGAGGAGGATTGTGGAGGGATTTGGGTATGGGTCTCTGGTATCCTAACTCACGTGATAAAACACAAGCGCTGTTTAACACTGGTTTTCTGTGAGGCCGGCCCATTCATGCCGAAGCGTGGCCCTCTCTCGGAATGAACCTGAAATTGTTTTATTAGTTACTACATTAAAATGTTTAATTTATAATCATTTAGGTGCATTTCGAATCACTTGAGTGAATAGGACTAACATAATAACACTTTCTATTTCGCAAAATATACTCGAATATGTATAGTTGTATTTTTTCCTTCAGACGTTATGTACCATTTACTTGTTTGTTAAGGAAAAGTATATTACACGTGCTGAGTATAGTAGCCATCGTGAGCTAAACAACTTTATTTTACCTGAGTAATTTCGTATAACATTCGTATACATAATGTAGGGATTTATTTCTTCGACACGAAGGGTTCGGCTTGACAATAGTATTATTACTTAACGGAAGACGATAGTTAAGAAATTCAATCCTTGTTTTTCAACGAGATACTGGAGTTATTGAAAACCCTATCCCCCCTCTAATTCTTGGCTAGAAAAGGGAACCACAAAGAGTTTGTTCGAAAATAAACAAGTATCAAAATTCAATAATCCAGAAGTTACTACGAATAGTTTTATATTGTATATGGAATGAAAAATTTCTTACCATGTCGGCTGTTACCTAACATGTACTATTTACCATCTTCAATACTCATACTATTGCTTTAAGAAACAGGTTTAGTAAGGAGTCTAATTCCGTTAGAAGAATTAGTACTATATGAAGTCATCTGATCTTGATACTTGATATGAAGAAAAAAAAATACTCGCGGTTACAACAACAAATCTGGGTAACACCACGGGGTTCAGCTAGTTGAAACTAAAAGTGTGATTATAATATTTGTAACTGTATGATGACAACGTCAGTATATTATCTATGGTCAAAACAAACGGTATTCATAGACTAACACTAAATAATTTCCTTTGAGTTAGTAAAAAGGATGTAATAAAAATGAAATATCTAAGTGGGCGGGCCTTAATATGATCGTTACAGATATAAGTCCGTAAATATGTGAGAGGTCTGAGGAAATTGTCCTTAGATTTAGTAAAAAGGCTTTTTCTACTCTTCTGAAAAGTAGTTTTACTATCCTGAGACAGAATACCGTCACATTATCATCATCAGCCGTTATTAATAATCAGCTGTTTTACATGGGGTTTTGATCTGCTATATAAAAACTGGACACACTTATTAGTAAAGAAGGAGGTTTGTTCTGAATGTTTCCTCCTTAAAATCATACATTGGCTGCATTAGTTCAAGCGGTTGCAACGCCGCTTTCTACTTCCAAGTGTTGTGGGTTCCCATCCCCACGGAAAGCACTTTGTGTGGTCCACATAATGTTGTTCTAAGTCTGGGTGATCTTTGTCTCTGTTTCATTTATGTTTGTTAAGTCTCACGCGATGTATATTTGTAATGCTGAGTTATCTTTATTCAACAAAAATTGATTCGACTTTTAGGACGCTCATGGGATGAATAACGCTTCGTATTGTTAATCCGTCACCACCGATTCACACCATGATATTAGTTTCATATTATTTCTAAATCAAAACTTTATTTCATTCACGTTAACGACAATATTTCTTTTTGCAAATACTGCAAATTTTCTACATTATTTTTCAACAAAATTTTCGATTTGATCACTTTCGACAAGAAAATTCCCAGCACTTATAAAAACGAAAAAAAAGATGGCAACACTAGTCATATGTGAGATATCAACGTCACAATAGTTCATTTATTTATGTAGTATATGTAGGTGGGCACTAATAGACCCCGAGACGAACGGCCCTATATATGCTTTCTGTCTTCTAACAATACATTAGTAATGAGATAAAATAAATGATCGCCTAATGAAGATCCTTTCTAGACAGTATATTAGCTTGGACATCATGCGAATTCGTTGCCCTCGACTCAAATCAGCTCTATTCAAATCTTATAATGCTTTTGCTAGATGTATAAACTTGACAGACGTGTATTTATAGTATCTTATTGTTTAATATTTATATTTATTGACAGTTTTTACAAATTATTTCAAAATAAAACGAAAATTTAAGAGTGTTTTTTTTAAAAAAGCTTGGTCAAATACTCTTTGGTACTTAATAATAAATATAATGAAAATTAACGAAAAAAAAATAAAACAAGAATAAAACTGCATTAGTAACATTAACCTTTAAAAAAAGTAATATTTGAAATTCGAATATGATATTAGGCTTTACTGTTAAAAGCATCGAATGGTTTCAATGAGTTGTAAAAAACTTCCACACAAAGTTATATAATGAATATTTTTAGAACGAAAAATGGATAGACGGTATTCTTCCATTCTAATATCGCCTTGAAGATTCCATTTAGTGCCATCTTATTGGAAATTAATTTGAAAATGGAACCATGGTCATGATATTTTTTTTCAATACTAAATATAAACGGGTTATTCCCAAACATTCTATTCTCTGCCAAAAAGCTACGTAATTTGACACAATTCAGTTTTTGAATAAAATGCAATGAGTTCTTTTTACGCAGCATTCTAGAATTGCTTTGAGTGACTGAAATTGGATAGCACTATTTCGAGAGTCTCAATTTCATTACATAAGCAGGGAAATAGAGGGTTTATAGTCTCTTTCTACCCTGCATCGTATAATGCAAACGTTTTTTACGAAACTATTGTCCTAGAATTTAAAATAAACAGCTAGATTATCGTTATACTATTGCTCTATTCATTGAGTCGCCATTTCGCTCATCATTATCATGAACAGCTTTTAACATTCTATTGCTAAACTACACATAAATATACCTACTACACATAGCTGTGCACCATCTAAAGGTTGACTGGAAGATAATGCCCGTGGCATTAAATCGCCTTTTGCAATGTAATTGCATAAAGATTAAATAAATAAATAAATAAATAAGCCTAGAGGTCTTTGTCACTGACCACGCTTTGGCTAGACAGGTTAGCATAAGGTTTGTCCTGCTTGGTCCCGATGGCGTAAGAAAGCGGTTCCAGGATTCCTACCGCCTCAGGCGCAGAGTGGCTCACCGTGTGGTTTTAGTCGGTTCGATTCAGACACCCCGCCCCGCCGCAAACCACGGTAGGGTGAAGGCCCGAGGGGGTTTGCACATCTATATAAAAAAAAGGTTTGTCCAGCTTATTTTATACCCTTAGTAACCTCTTACGGCATCCGTGTAATATAGTATACACTGTATATTTTTTAGTCCAAAATCACACGAAGTACTTCTTTACTTCTCTCAGTGAACTTTATACTAAAGCATAAACGAAGCACTCCTAAGCATCAAACACGCAACAAGTACCTACGAATAAAGCCGTTTTATATACCTATCATCAAAATTTTGCGGTTTACAGAACGTTTTTCTCTAATTCCTTTTTAATTTCAATAAAAACCATAGCTTGGCTTTTTTTTAAACAACATGGACTCCACCTGTTCCAACAAATTATACGTTTGGGACACGACAGATAAAAAATAACTCTGCTCTACCCATTGAGTAAAATGGCCGACGTACGATATTAATTTCGAATTTCATTTTGTTGTGATTACAGTTTGAAGCGGTTTATTTTGATTCTATTACAATTATATGTAATGTTATATTTATCTGGAATTGTTATATCTCAATTTGAACATTTTTGAAGGTATGATTTTAATTCCGCTGTTTTTGTTGTATATATACAGTGATCAAGGCAATTTTCTTGTTTTTATTAGTGGGTTTTTTATGGGTGGGTGGGGAGTTTGACAATCATGATTCACCATGAATCCCTGGATGCTGGATGGTCTTGGTTTGTTCAGCACCTAGTGTATGTTGAGATTATATAACTTTATAGAATATCTTCAAGCGTTCTCTTAATTATCATTCGGTTACATCAGCTTTTTCAATCAAAAAGTTAATACGAAAACCGAAATGTTTATTTACATGTTATCTGTTTGTTCGTTAATACCTAAAACTTTATTCACTTGGCCTAAATTGTTTACCTGTTTGCACCACAAAATGGTGTAGTCTTTTGGCTTTTCGCCTGCACGCACCATCCGGATGCAAGGATTTTTTGTTCGCATTTTAAGTGCAACACAAACATTGGCCCGGCAATGTTTTCGCAGTCACATGTTTTTTTCTACGCCAAAGTGGTTATTTGGGTATAATTCTGTTACCATAACCATGTAGGTAAACTGTTTTAATAATGTTAAATGTTGTGAGAATGAACAAGTTTGGGGAGTGTTAAAAATAGACGTGAATTTTTTGTTAAAAGAAAATTTGTAAGCGATTTTTTTTTTCATTATTCTTTTATACAACTAAGTCGCTTCCCACGGTAAAGGCCGTAGCTCGCGTAGTAATTCTATTTGAACAAATGAAGCTATTGAAATCACTATTTTAATGTTCTTGTTTTCCCTTAAACGAAAATGTACAGCTGTTTTTTGTGTTGATAAATTGTTCATCTCACTACAAAAATCCGATCGAATCGGTACCAGACAGGCATATAAACGACTTCTTAATGCAAATTTACAAATTTAGCGTTTATTAACATCACTAAAGTATAAAACAAAACTATTACAATTTATGTTAGTAGATAAGCAAAAACTCGTCCCCAGTGAGCCGATTTGTGGTTTTTATAGACAAAAACTACCTAATTCTTTTTAACATTCAAGCCTGTAATGGCAATCGTGCACCTATTTCATTTCACCTCAATCGATGTTCTTTGTTGCTAAATTGAGGTTCGCCTCGACCTTGTGACATAAAAAAAAATGTTTAAGAATGAAGTTGATTACTTTCCCTTTGAAGTTTTAAGTGTCTATTCGCAACTTGAAGCTATTTAGATTTGTAATTAAAATTAGAAACTTTTTGCTGGCGCAATGACTTTTTCTTTAAAATATTTTTTTTGTCTACATTCGTAAAAATTACTGGCCGAATAATGAAAGATGATTAGTTTGACAAGTGGAAGAAGCATTTAAAACAAAAATCAGTTTCTATTGCTTTGTGTTTGATACGAATCCGATCTTATTACGATGTATTGACACGTAGTAAATATTCTTAATCTAAATCAGACTATGCATCCCTTAATACTTCGTTATCTTCGTTCCTAAATACCTCAAGAATAACGGAAAATAGCGTTGGTCACGTTTTTTATCTCATTAATGGCTGGATAGCTATTTATCTCTTGATGTTGGCTGTGGCGACCATTAATACATGTCAAAACGACTGTCGTCGGCTCACAGGGGACTTGTATTTCGTTTTGTCTGGCGACGTTTCGATTTCGAAACAGTGTGCATTGTCTTTTTGTCCCTTCCTCTCTGCTCTATTGTTGATATCTAGAGTAATGTTTTTGTATGGATTCATAGATTTATGTGGAAGCTCATATCGCGTGTGCTTTAACCCTTAAATAAAGGAGACATTGGTATTTTTATTCATGAAGTATTTAGTCAGAAATCTCAAACTTTCTGATACCGTCCAATTCGAGTTATATACCACCACCA
Organism: Hyphantria cunea; assembly: GCA_003709505.1. Taxonomy (NCBI): domain Eukaryota; kingdom Metazoa; phylum Arthropoda; class Insecta; order Lepidoptera; family Erebidae; genus Hyphantria; species Hyphantria cunea. The sequence continues at coordinate 51,230 of PKRV01000185.1, read as the reverse complement.
ATACATATTTGCTCTAACCCTCAACCCGTCTGCGTAAGCATTACCTACCTTACCCCATTATTGCATCTTTTTCATTAGAAAAGGAAGGCAATAAGCTATTTCCTAAAGTATCCATACAACACGTTTGCCCCCTATTATGTATAAGAGCGGGATTTAAAGTGGTTTGCAAAATGTGAATGGTTTAATACACCTCAACTTCCGAAGGGATATATCTTCGGAGATAACGTGTTGCGGTATGTGTTTTAAACTGAATTGTAGAATACATAGTACGAAGAATGAATCGCCGATGGGAATAAAAAATTCTTAATTGAACCATCGCTCCACGGTCTCGCTGTCTAGATTAACGGTGGATATGGCTCCTAACCAGTTAATCAGAGCTTTTCCGCTGATTACCAAGAAGACTGGTTAGGAGGTAGGTCTATGTTTCTTTGAGGACTTACCAAGGCTGATCGGTGAATGTGTATATATGCTTATCGATACTTGAAAAGCAATCCTTCCTAAGCGACAAAACTGAGTTGAAATTACGTTTCAGTAAAATCTTGAATAGAGTATAAAACTTCTGTATTTTTGTTCCTTAGCTTTGGCTCTCAAGATCTCGGTAAATATCTATAAATTATTTGGAGTATTTCGGGTACGAAGATTGACTTGAATCGCAGGTTCAAAGCTCGCACGTGACATCGCTGTTGTTTCAAACGTAGGCGTAACTACTTATCGTTAGGCAATGTTTTTATAACGTATGTTATATTTCCGTAACGCTATCTCAAGCCGTGGATCTCATGCAAACGGATATTAACAAGACTGATTAACTGGTTACATATTGCGAACGGTACTTTCTCAGACTTCTTCAATTGATGGAGAATGCTTTTAAGTGCATCTTTTTTTTTATGGAGTCGCGGGAGATCGAGAAAACTTATCGCCTGATAGTAAGCGATTACTGTCGCCCATGGACATCTGCAACACCAGAGGCGTCACAAGTGCGTTGCCGTCGTTTGGGGATGGGTAGGAGGATGGGAATGGGGGGAGGGGTTGGGTTATGGGCCTCCGGTATCCTCAATCATTCGATGAAACACAGCGCAAGCGCTGTTTCACATCTGTTTTCTGCGAGGCCGTGGTATCACTCCGGTCGAGCCGGCCCATTCATGCCGAAGCGTGACTCTTCCATGGCTAAAATCATCTCCGTCTTTAGAAATCATCATCATTATGACTGGCTTGTTGGTTTATTGCTTAACCCTGACTGTTAATCCGGAGGTCATAGGTTTAGTTACTTTTTCATAGAATTCATTGAAGTTCTGGAGCCCGAAAACCTCATTTTTTCTAATACTCGCTGGAGGGAGCAACTTTAAATAGGATTTCATAGGCTTACCCATCGTCAGATGGCCTCGTAACTGAAGATCAGGGATCAGGAAACTACTTTATAATCTGAAACGTATACTTAAAATCCTCATTGGCTGTGTAAGAATAAACTAAATCTTACCCGAAGCTCCGCCCGCGTGTATGCCGTTTATCATGGTAAAGATAAACCTGATTTAGATGATGATGATAACTTATGTCCTCCCATAAGACTTGAAAGTATCTTCATGGCAAATTTAATTGAAATTAGTGCAGCGGTTTAGCTTTGAACGCGTAACAGACAAACATACAGATAGAGCTACTTTTGAAATTATAATATTACTAGTTTATGCCCGCGTTTAAGTCGGTTATCGCGGCAAATAGTAGCCTATGTATTATTATGATCTATCAGCTATATTACTGTTCAGATTCATCCAAATACGTTGAGTAGTTTTTACGTGAAAGAGGAACAACCATCCATCTGTACAAACTTTCGCGTTTATAACATTAATAGGGTTATGGATGGATTAATGGACTTATGAAATCAATGTTCTAAATCTACAAGATTACTTTATTCACTAACTGCTATTTCTTTTACTCGTATGCCGAATACAGAATATATTTAAGTAGAAATGCTATACGCCAAAGACAATTTATCTAACTGGCTTTAATAGCCTAAGGGTGGCAATTAAGGCAATGAAGACTTTATATGAGTACGTGGGCAGGCGCCACATAACGGTGATCTTATCACAGCATCTGTGAACTGTAAACTAGATTGTAATACATTGTGTTTTACATCTATATAATTTTTTTTTTATATTTAAGCTACCAAAATGACTCTGCCCTGCCTGAGAGCAGAATCCAAGAGTGGTGGTCACCATCCTCAATGCGAAAAAGAACAATGCAGCATGGTGACCCACACTATGGCGGCCTGGGGGGAAGGGGGATGGTGAGGGGGATAGGGGGCGTTGGATTGGGGTATGGGCCTCCGGTATCCTCACTCACTCGATGAAACACAGCGTAAGCGCTGTTTCACACCGGTTTTCTGTGAGGCCGTGGTATCACTCCGGTCGAGCCGGCCCATTCATGCCTGGCTCTCCCACGGTCTTGATAATAATAAATAATTGAAATAAGTAAAATAAAATAAATATGTTCAGACATTTTAACACACAACGCCATCTAGTCCCAAACTAAGCAGAGCTTGTACTATGGGTACTAATAACTGATATTAATACTTATATACTTTTTTTTTGTAAATACATACATATTATACATAGACAACACCAGAAATCAAATCACCAACATCACATATTATCTATATGACGCTAATGTGTGTGTATTATTGTTACAGGTACTGTTATACTTCTTTTGAACCTGGTGACTTGAAAAAGGTGTTAAGTTTCGTATATTGTGTAAGTACCTATGTTTCTGTTATCATTCGACTGCCTCATTGGGGCGTCGGTTGCTTAAATATTATGCATAGAAAAAACCCTAACTTCGATAAAAATATATGCAGAACATACAAACATTTGGTCCGACCCGGGAACCAAACCCGAGATTTCAAGCAATGCAGTCGTAAACGCTAGCACTGCGCTAACGAGGCGTTCGTGATCATGCATCCCAAAATTTATTATCGTGGTTATTGTATTATGTTTAATTACGTATAAATTAAACCACTCACAAGGGGTGAGTGGTTTAATTGAGCCAAATAAAATATTGTTGACGTCATCTAAGTCAGCTGACGTGATACTTTAACGGACCATTACACAACTGTATTACATATCTACATGGCCCCTGTTCTCGTTGATGATTAACGCCATGAGATGGGAATGATTTGTTTTATTTATGTCTAACTGAACCCCGCGGTGTTAACCACTTTTGTTACTGTAACCGCGGGCAACGCCGCGGGGCCAAGCTAGTCTAAAAAGTAGCCTAAGTTACTCCTTATATCATAAGCTATCTGTCAGTGAAAATTTCTACCTAATCGGTCCAGCCGTTCTTGGATTACCTGAAACAAACAAACGAACGACAGACGAACAAAAATTGTAAAAAATGTTATTTTGGTATATATATACACCGTGAAAAAACGTAAATATTAGAAATAAAACCTTTCTTTTCCGATAAAAACCATGGAATAATTTTAAAATTGAATATAATTTGAACAGCACGATGTCTTTTTTTTAATAAAAGTAACTATTTCTGAGGATTTTGTATTGACTATACAGACAAGATGAATGTGTTTAGACTGACATTCATTTATTACTTTTTTTTAAAAGAAATTATGTATACATAACTTTTAAATATCTTCTATAGACTCTAAGACCTCATATTAAACTTTATATTTAAGGTTATCTGCCGTAAAAGGCAGTAAAATTATGCACCACTATTGTCTCACGATAATAGAATAATAAAACTATTAAAATATCTAAAAAAAAAGTTTTTGAGATAACGTATGGTAATATACAGACGAGTACGCGAACACACGAACGTGCGTGGTACTGAATTTATAATAATATCAGCTACGCAGACAGTTATAGAAAAATATTTAAATATTACATAATTAACATATCCTCTACCTCCATCTTGGAGGACTATTGAACTCTTGATTATATCAGGACTTAAAAAAAAAACCAAAAACGTGATACCCAAAATATTAAATTTAATTAATCAAAAAAATGTTTCCCGACTTTCAAAATGGATTTTTCTTATTGGTAGAGGATTGGATACCCTTCCAAATTAAAAAAAAAATCTTCTGAATCGATACATAATGGGCGAAATAGGGAATATGGCTTTTTATTTATTTCATTATCTGATCATTTAGATCTTTATATCATAGAAAAAAAATATAAGTAGGCTTGAAAATAGTCATACTAATTTTGAAAGTGAATCTTAAAACACTGACTATATCTGAGCTATTTAAACAGCGCCATTTTGCGCGCGCTTTTGGCTTAAACAGACGTCATTGTGTTTATTTACTATTCAGTGTTTTAGTTACTAAATACTTATTAATTTTAATTGCTATAAAAATCATGGAAGAAGAAAATCATGGAAATCATTTGCCTGACAAAAACTACTAACACAGTTTGAATTTCGACTCCGATAGTTTCGATGATGTGACCTTTGACACATTTCGTTTCGACCAATAGTAAGCGTTTTGTAAGTTTGAGTTTCCCTCCCTTAATATCACTTTTTATTTAATATTTCAACGTTTAAATAATCATTCAATAAAAAAATACGTACTTTAATTATATAGTAGAGACAATAAAAAATCTAGAAAAAATATTTGAGGCAATCAATTTTTTTTTCTTTGTAATTCATTGTTTATATTAACATAAATTAAAATTCTAATTTTTTAATACAAATATTCAAAATCAACCAAACACAATCAAATCATTCATGTCATTATAATAACCCACCCCGGATCGCTCCCGGCGAAAAAGTGCCCATGACACTAGCACTAGCTGCCCCGCTGGTTAGCAACGGCCATCCTCTGCACCAGGAACGAACCAGAGCGGGAGTCACCACATTTAAGAGCAATGCGGCGACCAATTTTCACAATCAAACTTTTGGCCGCCGATCCCCAACTGCCCAGAGTCTCCACGGCAAAAGGCGCAAAGCAATAGTGCCTCCCCATTGCAGCGTACTTCAATCTCTTACTATCAGCAGCATCCTCCGCCGCCGCCCGGAGCGTTGACAGTGCTATTCAGATGCGAGGAAATAAAAAAAATTATGCATATTCCCTATTCGGAAGTACCAAACTATCAAATATTTAGCCTCTGTTTTTTTATGTCATTAAGAAGACATTTAATCAATAGCCTTTAACCATTACTAGACATAAGGCTCTTCTTAAAAAGATTTGACCTAATATACTATTCTGACCAAATGAGTTGGTATTGGATTGGTTTCAAGGTTCCTTATATCTGCAGTGATATTGTCCTTTGTAGTTTGGTAGGTAGCAAACTACGCAACGTTATTAGCGACTCAGGCTAGTCGTATGACACCCATTGGATGAATAGGAGTGTCAACGCTCTTCATTCTTAATTGTCATCACACGGGGAAGAATATTCCAAATTCAAAAGACACACCGTCGAATAATGTAGAACAAAGCATGTTTTCTGCTAGTAAATCACGTTCTCGCTTAAAGTTTCTAAACCTGTAGAAGCGAATCTGACGTGGAGAGCGATAAAATATAGCGTCATTAAACACAGAACTCCTCTATCTATGCACAATGGTTTGCCAGGTGTCAGCGCCACCCCGCGCTGAATCTATCATAGCGCTATCAAACTGCTCCCAATGGCTCAGTAAAAAAATAAGTATGTCTTCCATCGATGGGAAAATGGTTCTGTACACATTTAATCACATTTTAACCTAGAAGTGCTTTAGTAAAAGATGCGTTATCATTTATTTTTTAGCCGTAATAAAGTATTATTTGTATTTAATTTTGATTGATCAATTTTTTAACTTCTAAGACGTATCGTAAAAAACGTTTTTTATTTATTTTTAAAAGAAAATAGAACTCACTTTGTAAAAAAATTACTTAAATATACAATTTCTCGTTCACCTTGCACATGGCAAAAACCTAATTTAGGCGGACATGGAACCCTAAAAAATACCCTCCTGCGCTATTATAGATAAGGAGATGTAAATTACACTGCGAGGGTGTTTAAACGAATTTACTGAACGGTGCTCTTGAACAAAATTGATGTTCCAGCACCTTGATCGAAGATCAGGCTACTCACGGCACCAGGTGATTTAGCTATCAAATGTTTAGGTGTTGATAAGGCGACGGAATTGCTTAATTTTCAAGTGATTCCGTCCACAGCTTAATGCTTTTTACGATCCAATTTTTAGTGGTATCCAAGTTCTCTTCCGCATTTAAGATAAGTATTTCGTAATCTAATGTTGAAGAAATGTTATCAAATCCACAAATAATATTGCTTTGGTTAAGCTGTCTATAACTTTTAGTCGCCATTTTGTACGTAAACCGACCATTTTGTCGTTCAGATCTGAATGATCATAATTGGAATAACGGTAGTATAGTCTTTAAATTATAGCTTGATCTCTGTTATTGGTGTCACTAGTGTCATTTGGAATTTAGAAGAAATACATCCTGGGAGAGCCACGCTTTGGCATGAATGGGCCGGCTCGACCGGAGTAATACCACGGCCTCACAGAAAACCGATGTGAAACAGCGCCTGCGCTGTGTTTCACCGGGTGAGGGAGGAAACCGAAGGCCCATAATCCAACCCTCCCCCTTATCCCCCGCCCCGTCCCCCAAGGCCAGCAATGCACTTGTGACGCCTATGGTTTTACCGGTGTCCATGGGCGGCTGTAATCGCTTACCATCAGGCGATACGTCTGCTCGTTTGCCACCTATTCCATAAAAAAAGTACAGTAATATTTTAATATCGTTTCGTGTTTGTAATTTACTTATTCCACTGTTCCGATATTAAAATTGATTTCGATTTATGTAACGGACACTAGGTAAATGTTTGTATAAAATTCAACACGGCATTTATATATATATATTCGATATATATATACTATAGTTTTCCCTATTCCATAAAAAATGTTTCTTCTTTATCTTCTTTACATTATATTAATAATGTATTGCACTTCACTTGTGAGAAAACTGGCACGTAAAAAAATCAAATATACACAATAAAATTACTAGTTAAAAGTTAGTAGCTTTGTCAGTTTCGTAGCGATCTGTCACAGAGATCAAGGCTTGTTATAAGGACTATAGACATATCTTGCTTCGTAAACTTAATATGTTTATGTTTTCTCAATAAATATTTGGTTTACTATAGATATTTCACACGCACCATATGATATTTATTGTCAATCTTTGTTTATGTATTATGTGTATACGTTTTTACTACATATTAGTCAATAGAACCATTATTTCCATTGAAGACACCCATAAATATCTGTGACTTGTGTTGACTAGTCACGCGACCGCGTTCTTTTCTGATTGTTCTCCATGCCTGTTGATCTAGTATTTCGTGACCCTGCTCATCTAGACGTCGGGGTTGGACTCCTAAACAGGAAAAATAATTATTTGTAGAACGAACATTTGTTCTGTTCTCGGGATATTTTTTTTCTATAATACTATATAGGTGTATTTATCAGCTGTCTGTTTATCGTGGTACAGGTCCTGCCTAGTTTAGAATCAAACGACCGTGTTTGGGATACTAGATATTATTATTATAGACAAAGTTTATTTACGACGATAAGTACATTTTCACACGCTTCGGCAAGAATGGCCGGCTCGACCGAAATGATACCACGGCCTCACAGAAAACCAGTGTAAAACAGCGCTTGCACAGTTTCACCGAGTGTTTGAGGATAAAGGAGACCCATACCCCATCACCCCCCCACCCCATCCCAAAGGTCGGAAATGCACTAGCAGTCTGATTCTAAGCGTGAATAAGACAAGATTTGTCATAGCAATCGGCACTGTATTCAAACTCTCAGAGCTCTCTGTATATAAGTCATTACATAGTCTTAACTATTCTGTCCGTGTGTCTGCAACATCTTTTGTTCTCCGCGTATGTAGTTAAATACATTATGTAAAATCTCTCATAAAGCAAAGAACGAACTTTTAGATTAGGAAGAAAGGAATATTACTTGTATAGCTGAATGTAAAAAACAATAATATACATTTAATATATATATATATATATAGGATATGTCACACACAACGCGATCTAGTCCCAAAATAAGCAGAGCTTGTATTAAGGTACTATACAACTGATATATATATTTGTAAATACATACGTATTATACGTAGAAAACAGCCAAACTCCGAAACAAATATTTACAGATAATACAAACTTTTGATTCAATCCGGGAATCCTCACAGAAGTCGGATATGCTACAGCTGCGCCACCAAAACATTGTATACAGATAATAGATGAAACTGGTCAAGGCCATATATACCCATTGTCCTCTTGTTTCTAAAAATTAGAGGGAAGAGGATTCGGAACTCCCGTTACCTTAACGACTCGGTACAAAGCAATGAAAGAATCACCTAACTCTAGTTTTCGTAATATCACTCGGTCGAGCTGATATAGTTCTTATATGGAAAATATAGGGGTGTTCAAATATATTTTATTTATTTATTTGTCTTTATTGTATACACATAGTAAGAAACGGTACAATAGGAACAGTCACAAAGTATGTATAATAATTGGCGGTCTTATCGCTCTCGGCGATTTCTTCCAGACAACCATAACACGGATATGAGTGTTTCAAAATTTAAACACGTAAAATATACAAAAAAAAAACAAAAGGAAATAGTAGCGATCCATATACAAATGTTAGACACTATAAACTACTAACTAAAATTCGCAGTAATAGCCCAATAT